>CAXKWD010000147.1:0-149501 GCA_964059195.1 Ectobius pallidus
CGCTTTGCTTTGCGCTTTGCTTTGCGCTTTGCTTTGCGCTTTGCTTTGCGCTTTGCTTTGCGCTTTGCTTTGCGCTTTGCTTTGCGCTTTGCTTTGCGCTTTGCTTTGCGCTTTGCTTTGCGCTTTGCTTTGCGCTTTGCTTTGCGCTTTGCTTTGCGCTTTGCTTTGCGCTTTGCGCTTTACTTTGCGCTTTGCTTTGCGCTTTGCTTTGCGCTTTGCGCTTTACTTTGCGCTTTGCTTTGCGCTTTGCTTTGCGCTTTGCGCTTTGCTTTGCGCTTTGCTTTGCTTTGCTTTGCTTTGCTTTGCGCTTTGCTTTGCGCTTTGCTTTGCTTTGCTTTGCTTTGCTTTGCGCTTTGCTTTGCGCTTTGCTTTGCTTTGCTTTGCTTTGCGCTTTGCTTTGCTTTGCTTTGCTTTGCTTTGCGCTTTGCTTTGCTTTGCTTTGCGCTTTGCTTTGCTTTGCTTTGCTTTGCGCTTTGCTTTGCTTTGCGCTTTGCTTTGCTTTGCTTTGCTTTGCGCTTTGCTTTGCTTTGCGCTTTGCTTTGCTTTGCTTTGCTTTGCGCTTTGCTTTGCTTTGCTTTGCGCTTTGCTTTGCTTTGCTTTGCTTTGCGCTTTGCTTTGCTTTGCGCTTTGCTTTGCTTTGCGCTTTGCTTTGCTTTGCTTTGCTTTGCGCTTTGCTTTGCTTTGCGCTTTGCTTTGCTTTGCTTTGCTTTGCGCTTTGCTTTGCTTTGCGCTTTGCTTTGCTTTGCGCTTTGCTTTGCTTTGCGCTTTGCTTTGCTTTGCGCTTTGCTTTGCTTTGCGCTTTGCTTTGCTTTGCGCTTTGCTTTGCTTTGCGCTTTGCTTTGCTTTGCGCTTTGCTTTGCTTTGCTTTGCGCTTTGCTTTGCTTTGCTTTGCTTTGCTTTGCGCTTTGCTTTGCTTTGCTTTGCGCTTTGCTTTGCTTTGCTTTGCGCTTTGCTTTGCTTTGCTTTGCTTTGCGCTTTGCTTTGCTTTGCTTTGCGCTTTGCTTTGCTTTGCGCTTTGCTTTGCTTTGCGCTTTGCTTTGCTTTGCGCTTTGCTTTGCTTTGCGCTTTGCTTTGCTTTGCGCTTTGCTTTGCTTTGCGCTTTGCTTTGCTTTGCGCTTTGCTTTGCTTTGCGCTTTGCTTTGCTTTGCGCTTTGCTTTGCTTTGCGCTTTGCTTTGCTTTGCGCTTTGCTTTGCTTTGCGCTTTGCTTTGCTTTGCGCTTTGCTTTGCTTTGCGCTTTGCTTTGCTTTGCGCTTTGCTTTGCTTTGCGCTTTGCTTTGCTTTGCGCTTTGCTTTGCTTTGCGCTTTGCTTTGCTTTGCGCTTTGCTTTGCTTTGCGCTTTGCTTTGCTTTGCGCTTTGCTTTGCTTTGCGCTTTGCTTTGCTTTGCGCTTTGCTTTGCTTTGCGCTTTGCTTTGCTTTGCGCTTTGCTTTGCTTTGCGCTTTGCTTTGCTTTGCGCTTTGCTTTGCTTTGCGCTTTGCTTTGCTTTGCGCTTTGCTTTGCTTTGCGCTTTGCTTTGCTTTGCGCTTTGCTTTGCTTTGCGCTTTGCTTTGCTTTGCGCTTTGCTTTGCTTTGCGCTTTGCTTTGCTTTGCGCTTTGCTTTGCTTTGCGCTTTGCTTTGCTTTGCGCTTTGCTTTGCTTTGCGCTTTGCTTTGCTTTGCTTGGCGCTTTGCTTTGCGCTTTGCTTTGCTTTGCTTTGCGCTTTGCTTTGCTTTGCTTGGCGCTTTGCTTTGCTTTGCGCTTTGCTTTGCTTGGCTTGGCGCTTTGCTTTGCTTTGCTTTGCGCTTTGCTTTGCTTTGCTTGGCGCTTTGCTTTGCTTTGCTTGGCGCTTTGCTTTGCTTTGCGCTTTGCTTTGCTTTGCTTTGCGCTTTGCTTTGCTTTGCTTTGCTTTGCTTTGCTTGGCGCTTTGCTTTGCTTTGCTTGGCGCTTTGCTTTGCTTTGCTTGGCGCTTTGCTTTGCTTTGCTTGGCGCTTTGCTTTGCTTTGCTTTGCTTTGCTTCGCTTGGCCTTGCTTTGCTTTGCTTTGCTTCGCTTGGCCTTGCTTTGCTTTGCTTTGCTTTGCTTTGCTTTGCTTTGCGCTTTGCTTTGCTTTGCGCTTTGCTTTGCTTTGCTTTGCTTTGCGCTTTGCTTTGCTTTGCGCTTTGCTTTGCTTTGCGCTTTGCTTTGCTTTGCGCTTTGCTTTGCTTTGCGCTTTGCTTTGCTTTGCGCTTTGCTTTGCTTTGCGCTTTGCTTTGCTTTGCGCTTTGCTTTGCTTTGCGCTTTGCTTTGCTTTGCTTTGCGCTTTGCTTTGCTTTGCTTTGCTTTGCTTTGCGCTTTGCTTTGCTTTGCTTTGCGCTTTGCTTTGCTTTGCTTTGCGCTTTGCTTTGCTTTGCTTTGCGCTTTGCTTTGCTTTGCTTTGCTTTGCGCTTTGCTTTGCTTTGCTTTGCGCTTTGCTTTGCTTTGCGCTTTGCTTTGCTTTGCGCTTTGCTTTGCTTTGCGCTTTTCTTTGCTTTGCGCTTTGCTTTGCTTTGCGCTTTGCTTTGCTTTGCGCTTTGCTTTGCTTTGCGCTTTGCTTTGCTTTGCGCTTTGCTTTGCTTTGCGCTTTGCTTAGCTTTGCGCTTTGCTTTGCTTTGCGCTTTGCTTTGCTTCGCGCTTTGCTTTGCGCTTTGCTTTGCGCTTTGCTTCGCGTTTTGCTTTGCGCTTTGCTTTGCGCTTTGCTTCACGCTTTGCTTTGCGCTTTGCTTCGCGCTTTGCTTCGCGCTTTGCTTCGCGCTTTGCTTTGCGCTTTGCTTTGCGCTTTGCTTTGCGCTTTGCTTTGCGCTTTGCTTTGCGCTTTGCTTTGCGCTTTGCTTTGCGCTTTGCTTTGCGCTTTGCTTTGCGCTTTGCTTTGCGCTTTGCTTTGCGCTTTGCTTTGCGCTTTGCTTTGCGCTTTGCGCTTTACTTTGCGCTTTGCTTTGCGCTTTGCTTTGCGCTTTGCGCTTTGCTTTGCGCTTTGCTTTGCGCTTTGCGCTTTACTTTGCGCTTTGCTTTGCGCTTTGCTTTGCTTTGCTTTGCTTTGCTTTGCGCTTTGCTTTGCGCTTTGCTTTGCTTTGCTTTGCGCTTTGCTTTGCTTTGCTTTGCTTTGCGCTTTGCTTTGCTTTGCTTTGCTTTGCTTTGCTTTGCGCTTTGCTTTGCTTTGCTTTGCGCTTTGCTTTGCTTTGCTTTGCTTTGCGCTTTGCTTTGCTTTGCGCTTTGCTTTGCTTTGCTTTGCTTTGCGCTTTGCTTTGCTTTGCGCTTTGCTTTGCTTTGCTTTGCTTTGCGCTTTGCTTTGCTTTGCTTTGCTTTGCGCTTTGCTTTGCTTTGCGCTTTGCTTTGCTTTGCGCTTTGCTTTGCTTTGCGCTTTGCTTTGCTTTGCTTTGCGCTTTGCTTTGCGCTTTGCTTTGCTTTGCGCTTTGCTTTGCTTTGCGCTTTGCTTTGCTTTGCTTTGCGCTTTGCTTTGCTTTGCGCTTTGCTTTGCTTTGCTTTGCGCTTTGCTTTGCTTTGCGCTTTGCTTTGCTTTGCGCTTTGCTTTGCTTTGCGCTTTGCTTTGCTTTGCGCTTTGCTTTGCTTTGCGCTTTGCTTTGCTTTGCGCTTTGCTTTGCTTTGCGCTTTGCTTTGCTTTGCGCTTTGCTTTGCTTTGCTTTGCGCTTTGCTTTGCTTTGCTTTGCGCTTTGCTTTGCTTTGCTTTGCGCTTTGCTTTGCTTTGCTTTGCGCTTTGCTTTGCTTTGCTTTGCGCTTTGCTTTGCTTTGCGCTTTGCGCTTTGCTTTGCTTTGCGCTTTGCTTTGCTTTGCGCTTTGCTTTGCTTTGCGCTTTGCTTTGCTTTGCGCTTTGCTTTGCTTTGCGCTTTGCTTTGCTTTGCGCTTTGCTTTGCTTTGCGCTTTGCTGCTTTGCTTTGCTTTGCGCTTTGCTTTGCTTTGCGCTTTGCTTTGCTTTGCGCTTTGCTTTGCTTTGCGCTTTGCTTTGCTTTGCGCTTTGCTTTGCTTTGCGCTTTGCTTTGCTTTGCGCTTTGCTTTGCTTTGCGCTTTGCTTTTGCTTTGCGCTTTGCTTTGCTTTTGCGCTTTGCTTTGCTTTGCGCTTTGCTTTGCTTTGCGCTTTGCTTTGCTTTGCGCTTTGCTTTGCTTTGCGCTTTGCTTTGCTTTGCGCTTTGCTTTGCTTTGCGCTTTGCTTTGCTTTGCGCTTTGCTTTGCTTTGCGCTTTGCTTTGCTTTGCGCTTTGCTTTGCTTTGCGCTTTGCTTTGCTTTGCGCTTTGCTTTGCTTTGCGCTTTGCTTTGCTTTGCGCTTTGCTTTGCTTTGCGCTTTGCTTTGCTTTGCGCTTTGCTTTGCTTTGCGCTTTGCTTTGCTTGGCGCTTTGCTTTGCTTTGCGCATTGCTTTGCTTTGCTTTGCGCATTGCTTTGCGCATTGCTTTGCTTTGCTTGGCGCTTTGCTTTGCTTTGCGCTTTGCTTTGCTTTGCTTGGCGCTTTGCTTTGCTTTGCGCTTTGCTTTGCTTTGCTTGGCGCTTTGCTTTGCTTTGCGCTTTGCTTTGCTTTGCTTGGCGCTTTGCTTTGCGCTTTGCTTTGCTTTGCTTTGCGCTTTGCTTTGCTTTGCTTGGCGCTTTGCTTTGCTCTTTGCTTGGCGCTTTGCTTGGCGCTTTGCTTTGCGCTTTGCTTTGCTTTGCTTGGCGCTTTGCTTTGCTTTGCGCTTTGCTTTGCTTTGCTTGGCGCTTTGCTTTGCTTTGCGCGGCGCTTTGCTATGCGCTTTGCTTTGCTTTGCTTAGCGCTCTGCTTTGCTTTGCGCTTTGCTTTGCTTGGCGCTTTGCTTTGCTTTGCGCTTTGCTTTGCTTTGCTTGGCGCTTTGCTTTGCTTTGCGCTTTGCTTTGCTTGGCTTGGCGCTTTGCTTTGCTTTGCGCTTTGCTTTGCTTTGCTTGGCGCTTTGCTTTGCTTTGCTTGGCGCTTTGCTTTGCTTTGCGCTTTGCTTTGCTTTGCTTTGCGCTTTGCTTTGCTTTGCTTTGCGCTTTGCTTTGCTTTGCGCTTTGCTTTGCTTTGCTTGGCGCTTTGCTTTGCTTTGCTTGGCGCTTTGCTTTGCTTTGCTTGGCGCTTTGCTTTGCTTTGCTTGGCGCTTTGCTTTGCTTTGCTTTGCTTTGCTTCGCTTGGCCTTGCTTTGCTTTGCTTTGCTTCGCTTGGCCTTGCTTTGCTTTGCTTTGCTTTGCTTTGCTTTGCTTTGCTTTGCTTTGCTTCGCTTTGCTTTGCTTGGCTTGGCCTTGCTTTGCTTTGCTTCGCTTTGCTTTGCTTGGCTTGGCCTTGCTTTGCGCTTTGCTTTTCTTTGCTTGGCGCTATGCTTTGCTTTGCTTGGCGCTTTGCTTTACTTTGCGCTTTGCTTTGCTTTGCTTGGCGCTTTGCTTTGCGCTTTGCTTTGCTTTGCTTGGCGCTTTGCTTTGCTTTGCTTGGCGCTTTGCTTTCCTTTGCGCTTTGCTTTGCTTTGCTTGGCGCTTTGCTTTGCTTTGCGCTTTGCTTTGCTTTGCTTGGCGCTTTGCTTTGCTTTGCGCTTTGCTTTGCTTTGCTTGGCGCTTTGCTTTGCTTTGCGCTTTGCTTTGCTTTGCTTGGCGCTTTGCTTTGCTTTGCTTTGCTTTGCTTTGCTTGGCGCTTTGCTTTGCTTTGCGCTTTGCTTTGCTTTGCTTGGCGCTTTGCTTTGCTTTGCGCTTTGCTTTGCATTGCTTGGCGCTTTGCTTTGCTTTGCGCTTTGCTTTGCTTTGCTTTGCTTGGCGCTTTGCGCTTTGCTTTGCTTTGCTTGGCGCTTTGCTTCGCTTTGCTTTGCGCTTTGCTTTGCTTTGCTTGGCGCTTTGCTTTGCTTTACTTGGCGCTTTGCTTTGCTTTGCGCTTTGCTTTGCTTTGCTTGGCGCTTTGCTTTGCGCTTTGCTTTGCTTTGCTTGGCGCTTTGCTTTGCTTTGCTTTGCTTGGCGCTTTGCTTTGCTTTGCTTGGCGCTTTGCTTTGCTTTGCTTTGCTTTGCTTGGCGCTTTGCTTTGCTTTGCGCTTTGCTTTGCTTTGCTTGGCGCTTTGCTTTGCTTTGCTTTGCTTAGCGCTTTGCTTTGCTTGGCGCTTTGCTTTGCTTTGCGCTTTGCTTTGCTTTGCGCTTTGCTTTGCTTTGCTTGGCGCTTTGCTTTGCTTGGCGCTTTGCTTTGCTTTGCGCTTTGCTTTGCTTTGCGCTTTGCTTTGCTTGGCGCTTTGCTTTGCTTTGCGCTTTGCTTTGCTTTGCTTGGCGCTTTGCTTTGCTTTGCGCTTTGCTTTGCTTTGCTTTGCTTGGCGCTTTGCTTTGCTTTGCGCTTTGCTTTGCTTTGCTTGGCGCTTTGCTTTGCTTTGCGCTTTGCTTTGCTTTGCTTGCCGCTTTGCTTTGCTTTGCGCTTTGCTTTGCTTGGCTTGGCGCTTTGCTTTGCTTTGCGCTTTGCTTTGCTTTGCTTGGCGCTTTGCTTTGCTTTGCGCTTTGCTTTGCTTTGCTTGGCGCTTTGCTTTGCTTTGCGCTTTGCTATGCTTTGCTTGGCGCTTTGCTTTGCTTTGCGCTTTGCTTTGCTTTGCGCTTTGCTTTGCTTTGCGCTTTGCTTTGCTTTGCTTTGCGCTTTGCTTTGCGCTTTGCTTTGCTTTGCGCTTTGCTTTGCTTTGCTTTACTTTGCGCTTTGCTTTGTTTTGCGCTTTGCTTTGCTTTGCTTTGCTTTGCTATGCTTTGCGCTTTGCTTTGCTTTGCGCTTTGCTTTGCTTTGCGCTTTTCTTTGCTTTGCTTTGCGCTTTGCTTTGCTTTGCGCTTTGCTTTGCTTTGCTTTGCGCTTTGCTTTGCCTTGCTTTGCGCTTTGCTTTGCTTTGCTTCGCTTCGCTAGGCCTTGCTTTGCTTTGCTTCGCTTTGCTTCGCTTGGCCTTGCTTTGCTTTGCTTCGCTTTGCTTCGCTTGGCCTTGCTTTGCTTTGCTTCGCTTTGCTTCGCTTGGCCTTGCTTTGCTTTGCTTCGCTTGGCCTTGCTTTGCTTTGCTTTGCTTTGCTTTGCTTCGCTTCGCTAGGCCTTGCTTTGCTTTGCTTCGCTTTGCTTCGCTTGGCCTTGCTTTGCTTTGCTTCGCTTTGCTTCGCTTGGCCTTGCTTTGCTTTGCTTCGCTTTGCTTCGCTTGGCCTTGCTTTGCTTTGCTTCGCTTGGCCTTGCTTTGCTTTGCTTCGCTTTGCTTCGCTTTGCTTCGCTTGGCCTTGCTTTTCTTTGCTTCGCTTGGCCTTGCTTTTCTTTGCTTCGCTTTGCTTCGCTTGGCCTTGCTTTGCTTTGCTTCGCTTTGCTTCGCTTGACCTTGCTTTGCTTTGCTTCGCTTTGCTTCGCTTGGCCTTGCTTTGCTTTGCTTCGCTTTGCTTCGCTTGGCCTTGCATTGCTTTGCTTCGCTTGGCCTTGCTTTGCTTTGCTTCGCTTTGCTTTGCTTTGCTTCGCTTTGCTTCGCTTTGCCTTGCTTTGCTTTGCTTCGCTTTGCTTCGCTTGGCCTTGCTTTTCTTTGCTTCGTTTTGCTTCGCTTGGCCTTGCTTTGCTTTGCTTCGCTTGGCCTTGCTTTGCTTTGCTTCGCTTTGCTTCGCTTGGCCTTGGTTTGCTTTGCTTCGCTTTGCTTCGCTTGGCCTTGCATTGCTTTGCTTCGCTTGGCCTTGCTTTCCTTCGCTTTGCTTTGCTTCGCTTGTCCTTGCTTTGCTTTGCTTTGCTTTGCTTCGCTTGGCCTTGCTTTGCTTTGCTTTGCTTTGCTTCGCTTGGCCTTGCTTTGCTTTGCTTTGCTTTGCTTCGCTTGGCCTTGCTTTGCTTTGCTTTGCTTTGCTTCGCTTGGCCTTGCTTTGCTTTGCTTTGCTTCGCTTGGCCTTGCTTTGCTTTGCTTTGCTTTGCTTTGCTTTGCTTTGCTTCGCTTTGCTTTGCTTGGCTTGGCCTTGCTTTGCTTTGCTTCGCTTTGCTTTGCTTGGCTTGGCCTTGCTTTGCGCTTTGCTTTTCTTTGCTTGGCGCTATGCTTTGCTTTGCTTGGCGCTTTGCTTTACTTTGCGCTTTGCTTTGCTTTGCTTGGCGCTTTGCTTTGCGCTTTGCTTTGCTTTGCTTGGCGCTTTGCTTGGCGCTTTGCTTTGCTTTGCGCTTTGCTTTGCTTTGCTTGGCGCTTTGCTTTGCTTTGCGCTTTGCTTTGCTTTGCGCTTTGCTTTGCTTTGCTTGGCGCTTTTCTTTGCTTTGCTTTGCTTGGCGCTTTGCTTTGCTTTGCGCTTTGCTTTGCTTTGCTTGGCGCTTTGCTTTGCTTTGCGCTTTGCTTTGCATTGCTTGGCGCTTTGCTTTGCTTTGCGCTTTGCTTTGCTTTGCTTGGCGCTTTGCTTTGTTTTACGCTTTGATTTGCTTTGCTTTGCGCTTTGCTTTGCTTTGCTTTGCGCTTTGCTTTGCTTTGCGCTTTGCTTTGCTTTGCTTTGCGCTTTGCTTTGCTTTGCTTGGCGCTTTGCTTTGCTTTGCGCTTTGCTTTGCTTTGCTTGGCGCTTTGCTTTGTTTTGCGCTTTGCTTTGCTTGGCGCTTTGCTTTGCTTTGCACTTTGCTTTGCTTTGCTTGGCGCTTTGCTTTGCGCTTTGCTTTGCTTTGCTTGGCGCTTTGCTTTGCGCTTTGCTTTGCGCTTTGCTTTGCTTTGCGCTTTGCTTTGCTTTGCGCTTTGCTTTGCTTTGCTTTGCTTGGCGCTTTGCTTGGCGCTTTGCTTGGCGCTTTGCTTTGCGCTTTGCTTGGCGCTTTGCTTTGCGCTTTGCTTGGCGCTTTGCTTTGCGCTTTGCTTTGCGCTTTGCTTCGCGCTTTGCTTTGCGCTTTGCTTCGCGCTTTGCTTTGCGCTTTGCTTCGCGCTTTGCTTTGCGCTTTGCTTTGCGCTTTGCTTCGCGCTTTGCTTTGCGCTTTGCTTTGCGCTTTGCTTCGCGCTTTGCTTTGCGCTTTGCTTTGCGCTTTGCTTTGCGCTTTGCTTTGCGCTTTGCTTTGCGCTTTGCTTTGCGCTTTGCTTTGCGCTTTGCTTTGCGCTTTGCTTTGCGCTTTGCTTTGCGCTTTGCTTTGCGCTTTGCTTTGCGCTTTGCTTTGCGCTTTGCGCTTTACTTTGCGCTTTGCTTTGCGCTTTGCTTTGCGCTTTGCGCTTTACTTTGCGCTTTGCTTTGCGCTTTGCTTTGCGCTTTGCGCTTTACTTTGCGCTTTACTTTGCGCTTTGCTTTGCTTTGCTTTGCTTTGCGCTTTGCTTTGCGCTTTGCTTTGCGCTTTGCTTTGCGCTTTGCTTTGCTTTGCTTTGCTTTGCGCTTTGCTTTGCTTTGCTTTGCTTTGCTTTGCTTTGCTTTGCTTTGCTTTGCTTTGCTTTGCGCTTTGCTTTGCTTTGCTTTGCTTTGCGCTTTGCTTTGCTTTGCGCTTTGCTTTGCTTTGCTTTGCTTTGCTTTGCGCTTTGCTTTGCTTTGCGCTTTGCTTTGCTTTGCTTTGCGCTTTGCTTTGCGCTTTGCTTTGCGCTTTGCTTTGCTTTGCGCTTTGCTTTGCGCTTTGCTTTGCTTTGCGCTTTGCTTTGCTTTGCGCTTTGCTTTGCTTTGCGCTTTGCTTTGCTTTGCGCTTTGCTTTGCTTTGCTTTGCGCTTTGCTTTGCGCTTTGCTTTGCGCTTTGCTTTGCTTTGCGCTTTGCTTTGCGCTTTGCTTTGCTTTGCGCTTTGCTTTGCTTTGCGCTTTGCTTTGCTTTGCTTTGCGCTTTGCTTTGCTTTGCTTTGCTTTGCGCTTTGCTTTGCTTTGCGCTTTGCTTTGCTTTGCTTTGCGCTTTGCTTTGCTTTGCTTTGCGCTTTGCTTTGCTTTGCTTTGCGCTTTGCTTTGCTTTGCTTTGCGCTTTGCTTTGCTTTGCTTTGCGCTTTGCTTTGCTTTGCTTTGCGCTTTGCTTTGCGCTTTGCTTTGCTTTGCTTTGCGCTTTGCTTTGCTTTGCGCTTTGCTTTGCTTTGCGCTTTGCTTTGCTTTGCGCTTTGCTTTGCTTTGCGCTTTGCTTTGCTTTGCGCTTTGCTTTGCTTTGCGCTTTGCTTTGCTTTGCGCTTTGCTTTGCTTTGCTTTGCGCTTTGCTTTGCTTTGCTTTGCGCTTTGCTTTGCTTTGCTTTGCGCTTCGCTTTGCTTTGCTTTGCGCTTTGCTTTGCTTTGCGCTTTGCTTTGCTTTGCTTTGCGCTTTGCTTTGCTTTGCGCTTTGCTTTGCTTTGCGCTTTGCTTTGCTTTGCGCTTTGCTTTGCTTTGCGCTTTCCTTTGCTTTGCGCTTTGCTTTGCTTTGCGCTTTGCTTTGCTTTGCGCTTTGCTTTGCTTTGCGCTTTGCTTTGCTTTGCGCTTTGCTTTGCTTTGCGCTTTGCTTTGCTTTGCGCTTTGCTTTGCTTTGCGCTTTGCTTTGCTTTGCGCTTTGCTTTGCTTTGCGCTTTGCTTTGCTTTGCGCTTTGCTTTGCTTTGCGCTTTGCTTTGCTTTGCGCTTTGCTTTGCTTTGCGCTTTGCTTTGCTTTGCGCTTTGCTTTGCTTTGCGCTTTGCTTTGCTTTGCGCTTTGCTTTGCTTTGCGCTTTGCTTTGCTTTGCGCTTTGCTTTGCTTTGCGCTTTGCTTTGCTTTGCGCTTTGCTTTGCTTTGCGCTTTGCTTTGCTTTGCGCTTTGCTTTGCTTTGCGCTTTGCTTTGCTTTGCGCTTTGCTTTGCTTTGCGCTTTGCTTTGCTTTGCGCTTTGCTTTGCTTTGCGCTTTGCTTTGCTTTGCGCTTTGCTTTGCTTTGCGCTTTGCTTTGCTTTGCGCTTTGCTTTGCTTTGCGCTTTGCTTTGCTTTGCGCTTTGCTTTGCTTTGCGCTTTGCTTTGCTTTGCGCTTTGCTTTGCTTTGCGCTTTGCTTTGCGCTTTGCTTTGCTTTGCGCTTTGCTTTGCTTTGCGCTTTGCTTTGCTTTGCGCTTTGCTTTGCTTTGCGCTTTGCTTTGCTTTGCGCTTTGCTTTGCTTTGCGCTTTGCTTTGCTTTGCGCTTTGCTTTGCTTTGCGCTTTGCTTTGCTTTGCGCTTTGCTTTGCTTTGCGCTTTGCTTTGCTTTGCGCTTTGCTTTGCTTTGCGCTTTGCTTTGCTTTGCGCTTTGCTTTGCTTTGCGCTTTGCTTTGCTTTGCGCTTTGCTTTGCTTTGCGCTTTGCTTTGCTTTGCGCTTTGCTTTGCTTTGCGCTTTGCTTTGCTTTGCGCTTTGCTTTGCTTTGCGCTTTGCTTTGCTTTGCGCTTTGCTTTGCTTTGCGCTTTGCTTTGCTTTGCGCTTTGCTTTGCTTTGCGCTTTGCTTTGCTTTGCGCTTTGCTTTGCTTTGCGCTTTGCTTTGCTTTGCGCTTTGCTTTGCTTTGCGCTTTGCTTTGCTTTGCGCTTTGCTTTGCTTTGCGCTTTGCTTTGCTTTGCGCTTTGCTTTGCTTTGCGCTTTGCTTTGCTTTGCGCTTTGCTTTGCTTTGCGCTTTGCTTTGCTTTGCGCTTTGCTTTGCTTTGCGCTTTGCTTTGCTTTGCGCTTTGCTTTGCTTTGCGCTTTGCTTTGCTTTGCGCTTTGCTTTGCGCTTTGCTTTGCGCTTTGCTTTGCGCTTTGCTTTGCGCTTTGCTTTGCGCTTTGCTTTGCGCTTTGGTTTGCGCTTTGCTTTGCTTTGCGCTTTGCTTTGCGCTTTGCTTTGCGCTTTGCTTTGCGCTTTGCTTTGCGCTTTGCTTTGCGCTTTGCTTTGCGCTTTGCTTTGCGCTTTGCTTTGCTTTGCGCTTTGCTTTGCTTTGCGCTTTGCTTTGCTTTGCGCTTTGCTTTGCTTTGCGCTTTGCTTTGCTTTGCGCTTTGCTTTGCTTTGCGCTTTGCTTTGCTTTGCGCTTTGCTTTGCTTTGCGCTTTGCTTTGCTTTGCGCTTTGCTTTGCTTTGCGCTTTGCTTTGCTTTGCGCTTTGCTTTGCTTTGCGCTTTGCTTTGCTTTGCGCTTTGCTTTGCTTTGCGCTTTGCTTTGCTTTGCGCTTTGCTTTGCTTTGCGCTTTGCTTTGCTTTGCGCTTTGCTTTGCTTTGCGCTTTGCTTTGCTTTGCGCTTTGCTTTGCTTTGCGCTTTGCTTTGCTTTGCGCTTTGCTTTGCTTTGCGCTTTGCTTTGCTTTGCGCTTTGCTTTGCTTTGCGCTTTGCTTTGCTTTGCGCTTTGCTTTGCTTTGCGCTTTGCTTTGCTTTGCGCTTTGCTTTGCTTTGCGCTTTGCTTTGCTTTGCGCTTTGCTTTGCTTTGCGCTTTGCTTTGCTTCGCTTTGCTTCGCTTGGCCTTGCTTTGCTTTGCTTCGCTTTGCTTCGCTTGGCCTTGCATTGCTTTGCTTCGCTTGGCCTTGCTTTGCTTTGCTTCGCTTTGCTTTGCTTTGCTTCGCTTTGCTTCGCTTTGCCTTGCTTTGCTTTGCTTCGCTTTGCTTCGCTTGGCCTTGCTTTTCTTTGCTTCGTTTTGCTTCGCTTGGCCTTGCTTTGCTTTGCTTCGCTTGGCCTTGCTTTGCTTTGCTTCGCTTTGCTTCGCTTGGCCTTGGTTTGCTTTGCTTCGCTTTGCTTCGCTTGGCCTTGCATTGCTTTGCTTCGCTTGGCCTTGCTTTCCTTCGCTTTGCTTTGCTTCGCTTGTCCTTGCTTTGCTTTGCTTTGCTTTGCTTCGCTTGGCCTTGCTTTGCTTTGCTTTGCTTTGCTTCGCTTGGCCTTGCTTTGCTTTGCTTTGCTTCGCTTGGCCTTGCTTTGCTTTGCTTTGCTTTGCTTCGCTTGGCCTTGCTTTGCTTTGCTTTGCTTCGCTTGGCCTTGCTTTGCTTTGCTTTGCTTTGCTTTGCTTTGCTTTGCTTCGCTTTGCTTTGCTTGGCTTGGCCTTGCTTTGCTTTGCTTCGCTTTGCTTTGCTTGGCTTGGCCTTGCTTTGCGCTTTGCTTTTCTTTGCTTGGCGCTATGCTTTGCTTTGCTTGGCGCTTTGCTTTACTTTGCGCTTTGCTTTGCTTTGCTTGGCGCTTTGCTTTGCGCTTTGCTTTGCTTTGCTTTGCTTGGCGCTTTGCTTGGCGCTTTGCTTTGCTTTGCGCTTTGCTTTGCTTTGCTTGGCGCTTTGCTTTGCTTTGCGCTTTGCTTTGCTTTGCGCTTTGCTTTGCTTTGCTTGGCGCTTTTCTTTGCTTTGCTTTGCTTGGCGCTTTGCTTTGCTTTGCGCTTTGCTTTGCTTTGCTTGGCGCTTTGCTTTGCTTTGCGCTTTGCTTTGCATTGCTTGGCGCTTTGCTTTGCTTTGCGCTTTGCTTTGCTTTGCTTGGCGCTTTGCTTTGTTTTACGCTTTGATTTGCTTTGCTTTGCGCTTTGCTTTGCTTTGCTTTGCGCTTTGCTTTGCTTTGCGCTTTGCTTTGCTTTGCTTGGCGCTTTGCTTTGCTTTGCGCTTTGCTTTGCTTTGCTTGGCGCTTTGCTTTGTTTTGCGCTTTGCTTTGCTTGGCGCTTTGCTTTGCTTTGCACTTTGCTTTGCTTTGCTTGGCGCTTTGCTTTGCGCTTTGCTTTGCTTTGCTTGGCGCTTTGCTTTGCGCTTTGCTTTGCGCTTTGCTTTGCTTTGCGCTTTGCTTTGCTTTGCTTTGCGCTTTGCTTTGCTTTGCTTTGCTTGGCGCTTTGCTTGGCGCTTTGCTTGGCGCTTTGCTTGGCGCTTTGCTTTGCGCTTTGCTTGGCGCTTTGCTTTGCGCTTTGCTTGGCGCTTTGCTTTGCGCTTTGCTTTGCGCTTTGCTTCGCGCTTTGCTTTGCGCTTTGCTTCGCGCTTTGCTTTGCGCTTTGCTTCGCGCTTTGCTTTGCGCTTTGCTTTGCGCTTTGCTTCGCGCTTTGCTTTGCGCTTTGCTTTGCGCTTTGCTTCGCGCTTTGCTTTGCGCTTTGCTTTGCGCTTTGCTTTGCGCTTTGCTTTGCGCTTTGCTTTGCGCTTTGCTTTGCGCTTTGCTTTGCGCTTTGCTTTGCGCTTTGCTTTGCGCTTTGCTTTGCGCTTTGCTTTGCGCTTTGCTTTGCGCTTTGCTTTGCGCTTTGCTTTGCGCTTTGCTTTGCGCTTTGCTTTGCGCTTTGCGCTTTACTTTGCGCTTTGCTTTGCGCTTTGCTTTGCGCTTTGCGCTTTACTTTGCGCTTTGCTTTGCGCTTTGCTTTGCGCTTTGCGCTTTACTTTGCGCTTTACTTTGCGCTTTGCTTTGCTTTGCTTTGCTTTGCGCTTTGCTTTGCGCTTTGCTTTGCTTTGCTTTGCTTTGCTTTGCGCTTTGCTTTGCGCTTTGCTTTGCTTTGCTTTGCTTTGCTTTGCGCTTTGCTTTGCTTTGCTTTGCTTTGCTTTGCTTTGCTTTGCTTTGCTTTGCGCTTTGCTTTGCTTTGCTTTGCTTTGCGCTTTGCTTTGCTTTGCGCTTTGCTTTGCTTTGCTTTGCTTTGCGCTTTGCTTTGCTTTGCGCTTTGCTTTGCTTTGCTTTGCGCTTTGCTTTGCGCTTTGCTTTGCGCTTTGCTTTGCTTTGCGCTTTGCTTTGCGCTTTGCTTTGCTTTGCGCTTTGCTTTGCTTTGCGCTTTGCTTTGCTTTGCGCTTTGCTTTGCTTTGCGCTTTGCTTTGCTTTGCTTTGCGCTTTGCTTTGCGCTTTGCTTTGCTTTGCGCTTTGCTTTGCGCTTTGCTTTGCGCTTTGCGCTTTACTTTGCGCTTTGCTTTGCGCTTTGCTTTGCTTTGCTTTGCTTTGCTTTGCGCTTTGCTTTGCGCTTTGCTTTGCTTTGCTTTGCTTTGCTTTGCTTTGCTTTGCGCTTTGCTTTGCGCTTTGCTTTGCTTTGCTTTGCTTTGCTTTGCGCTTTGCTTTGCTTTGCTTTGCTTTGCTTTGCTTTGCTTTGCTTTGCGCTTTGCTTTGCTTTGCTTTGCGCTTTGCTTTGCTTTGCTTTGCTTTGCGCTTTGCTTTGCTTTGCGCTTTGCTTTGCTTTGCTTTGCTTTGCTTTGCGCTTTGCTTTGCTTTGCGCTTTGCTTTGCTTTGCTTTGCTTTGCGCTTTGCTTTGCTTTGCTTTGCGCTTTGCTTTGCTTTGCGCTTTGCTTTGCGCTTTGCTTTGCTTTGCGCTTTGCTTTGCTTTGCGCTTTGCTTTGCGCTTTGCTTTGCTTTGCGCTTTGCTTTGCTTTGCGCTTTGCTTTGCTTTGCGCTTTGCTTTGCTTTGCGCTTTGCTTTGCTTTGCGCTTTGCTTTGCTTTGCTTTGCGCTTTGCTTTGCGCTTTGCTTTGCTTTGCGCTTTGCTTTGCTTTGCGCTTTGCTTTGCTTTGCGCTTTGCTTTGCTTTGCGCTTTGCTTTGCTTTGCGCTTTGCTTTGCTTTGCTTTGCGCTTTGCTTTGCTTTGCTTTGCGCTTTGCGCTTTGCTTTGCTTTGCGCTTTGCTTTGCTTTGCTTTGCGCTTTGCTTTGCTTTGCTTTGCGCTTTGCTTTGCTTTGCTTTGCGCTTTGCTTTGCTTTGCGCTTTGCTTTGCTTTGCGCTTTGCTTTGCTTTGCGCTTTGCTTTGCTTTGCGCTTTGCTTTGCTTTGCGCTTTGCTTTGCTTTGCGCTTTGCTTTGCTTTGCGCTTTGCTTTGCTTTGCGCTTTGCTTTGCTTTGCGCTTTGCTTTGCTTTGCGCTTTGCTTTGCTTTGCGCTTTGCTTTGCTTTGCGCTTTGCTTTGCTTTGCGCTTTGCTTTGCTTTGCGCTTAGCTTTGCTTTGCGCTTTGCTTTGCTTTGCGCTTTGCTTTGCTTTGCGCTTTGCTTTGCTTTGCGCTTTGCTTTGCTTTGCGCTTTGCTTTGCTTTGCGCTTTGCTTTGCTTTGCGCTTTGCTTTGCTTTGCGCTTTGCTTTGCTTTGCGCTTTGCTTTGCTTTGCGCTTTGCTTTGCTTTGCGCTTTGCTTTGCTTTGCGCTTTGCTTTGCTTTGCGCTTTGCTTTGCTTTGCGCTTTGCTTTGCTTTGCGCTTTGCGCTTTGCTTTGCGCTTTGCTTTGCTTTGCGCTTTGCTTTGCTTTGCGCTTTGCTTTGCGCTTTGCTTTGCGCTTTGCTTTGCTTTGCGCTTTGCTTTGCTTTGCGCTTTGCTTTGCTTTGCGCTTTGCTTTGCTTTGCGCTTTGCTTTGCTTTGCGCTTTGCTTTGCTTTGCGCTTTGCTTTGCTTTGCGCTTTGCTTTGCTTTGCGCTTTGCTTTGCTTTGCGCTTTGCTTTGCTTTGCGCTTTGCTTTGCTTTGCGCTTTGCTTTGCTTTGCGCTTTGCTTTGCTTTGCGCTTTGCGCTTTGCGCTTTGCTTTGCTTGGCGCTTTGCTTTGCTTTGCGATTTGCTTTGCGCTTTGCTTTGCTTTGCTTTGCTTGGCGCTTTGCTTTGCTTTGCGCTTTGCTTTGCTTTGCGCTTTGCTTTGCTTTGCGCTTTGCTTTGATTTGCTTGGCGCTTTGCTTTGCTTTGCGCTTTGCTTTGCTTTGCTTGGCGCTTTGCTTTGCTTTGAGCTTTGCTTTGCTTTGCTTGGCGCTTTGCTTTGTTTTGCGCTTTGCTTTGCTTTGCTTGGCGCTTTGCTTTGCGCTTTGCTTTGCTTTGCTTGGCGCTTTGCTTTGCTTTGCGCATTGCTTTGCTTTGCTTGGCGCTTTGCTTTGCTTTGCGCTTTGCTTTGCTTTGCTTGGCGCTTTGCTTTGCTTTGCGCTTTGCTTTGCTTTGCTTGGCGCTTTGCTTTGCGCTTTGCTTTGCTTTGCTTGGCGCTTTGCTTTGCTTTGCTTTGCGCTTTGCTTTGCTTTGCTTGGCGCTTTGCTTTGCTTTACTTGGCGCTTTGCTTTGCTTTGCGCTTTGCTTTGCTTTGCTTGGCGCTTTGCTTTGCGCTTTGCTTTGCTTTGCTTGGCGCTTTGCTTTGCTTTGCTTTGCTTGGCGCTTTGCTTTGCTTTGCTTGGCGCTTTGCTTTGCTTTGCGCTTTGCTTTGCTTTGCTTGGCGCTTTGCTTTCCTTTGCTTAGCGCTTTGCTTTGCTTGGCGCTTTGCTTTGCTTTGCGCTTTGCTTTGCTTTGCGCTTTGCTTTGCTTTGCTTGGCGCTTTGCTTTGCTTGGCGCTTTGCTTTGCTTTGCGCTTTGCTTTGCTTTGCGCTTTGCTTTGCTTGGCGCTTTGCTTTGCTTTGCGCTTTGCTTTGCTTTGCTTGGCGCTTTGCTTTGCTTTGCGCTTTGCTTTGCTTTGCTTTGCTTGGCGCTTTGCTTTGCTTTGCGCTTTGCTTTGCTTTGCTTGGCGCTTTGCTTTGATTTGCGCTTTGCTTTGCTTTGCTTGACGCTTTGCTTTGCTTTGCGCTTTGCTTTGCTTGGCTTGGCGCTTTGCTTTGTTTGCGCTTTGCTTTGCTTTGCTTTGCGCTTTGCTTTGTTTTGCGCTTTGCTTTGAGTTGCTTTGCTTTGCTATGTTTTGCGCTTTGCTTTGCTTTGCGCTTTTCTTTGCTTTGCTTTGCGCTTTGCTTTGCTTTGCGCTTTGCTTTGCTTTGCTTT
The DNA here is from genome assembly GCA_964059195.1 of Ectobius pallidus. Classification (NCBI taxonomy): domain Eukaryota; kingdom Metazoa; phylum Arthropoda; class Insecta; order Blattodea; family Ectobiidae; genus Ectobius; species Ectobius pallidus. The sequence goes on from CAXKWD010000147.1 coordinate 17,372, forward strand.
GCGCTTTGCTTTGCCTTGCTTTGCGCTTTGCTTTGCTTTGCTTCGCTTCGCTAGGCCTTGCTTTGCTTTGCTTCGCTTTGCTTCGCTTGGCCTTGCTTTGCTTTGCTTCGCTTTGCTTCGCTTGGCCTTGCTTTGCTTTGCTTCGCTTTGCTTCGCTTGGCCTTGCTTTGCTTTGCTTCGCTTGGCCTTGCTTTGCTTTGCTTTGCTTTGCTTCGCTTCGCTAGGCCTTGCTTTGCTTTGCTTCGCTTTGCTTCGCTTGGCCTTGCTTTGCTTTGCTTCGCTTTTCTTCGCTTGGCCTTGCTTTGCTTTGCTTCGCTTGGCCTTGCTTTGCTTTGCTTCGCTTGGCCTTGCTTTGCTTTGCTTCGCTTTGCTTCGCTTTGCTTCGCTTGGCCTTGCTTTTCTTTGCTTCGCTTGGCCTTGCTTTTCTTTGCTTCGCTTTGCTTCGCTTGGCCTTGCTTTGCTTTGCTTCGCTTTGCTTCGCTTGACCTTGCTTTGCTTTGCTTCGCTTTGCTTCGCTTGGCCTTGCTTTGCTTTGCTTCGCTTTGCTTCGCTTGGCCTTGCATTGCTTTGCTTCGCTTGGCCTTGCTTTGCTTTGCTTCGCTTTGCTTTGCTTTGCTTCGCTTTGCTTCGCTTTGCCTTGCTTTGCTTTGCTTCGCTTTGCTTCGCTTGGCCTTGCTTTTCTTTGCTTCGTTTTGCTTCGCTTGGCCTTGCTTTGCTTTGCTTCGCTTGGCCTTGCTTTGCTTTGCTTCGCTTTGCTTCGCTTTGCTTCGCTTGGCCTTGGTTTGCTTTGCTTCGCTTTGCTTCGCTTGGCCTTGCATTGCTTTGCTTCGCTTGGCCTTGCTTTCCTTCGCTTTGCTTTGCTTCGCTTGTCCTTGCTTTGCTTTGCTTTGCTTTGCTTCGCTTGGCCTTGCTTTGCTTTGCTTTGCTTTGCTTCGCTTGGCCTTGCTTTGCTTTGCTTTGCTTCGCTTGGCCTTGCTTTGCTTTGCTTTGCTTTGCTTCGCTTGGCCTTGGTTTGCTTTGCTTTGCTTCGCTTGGCCTTGCTTTGCTTTGCTTTGCTTTGCTTTGCTTTGCTTTGCTTTGCTTTGCTTCGCTTTGCTTTGCTTGGCTTGGCCTTGCTTTGCTTTGCTTCGCTTTGCTTTGCTTGGCTTGGCCTTGCTTTGCGCTTTGCTTTTCTTTGCTTGGCGCTATGCTTTGCTTTGCTTGGCGCTTTGCTTTACTTTGCGCTTTGCTTTGCTTTGCTTGGCGCTTTGCTTTGCGCTTTGCTTTGCTTTGCTTTGCTTGGCGCTTTGCTTTGCTTTGCTTGGCGCTTTGCTTGGCGCTTTGCTTTGCTTTGCGCTTTGCTTTGCTTTGCTTGGCGCTTTGCTTTGCTTTGCGCTTTGCTTTGCTTTGCTTGGCGCTTTGCTTTGCTTTGCGCTTTGCTTTGCTTTGCGCTTTGCTTTGCTTTGCTTGGCGCTTTGCTTTGCTTTGCTTTGCTTGGCGCTTTGCTTTGCTTTGCGCTTTGCTTTGCTTTGCTTGGCGCTTTGCTTTGCTTTGCGCTTTGCTTTGCATTGCTTGGCGCTTTGCTTTGCTTTGCGCTTTGCTTTGCTTTGCTTGGCGCTTTGCTTTGTTTTACGCTTTGCTTTGCTTTGCTTTGCGCTTTGCTTTGCTTTGCGCTATGCTTTGCTTTGCTTTGCGCTTTGCTTTGCTTTGCGCTTTGCTTTGCTTTGCTTGGCGCTTTGCTTTGCTTTGCGCTTTGCTTTGCGCTTTGCTTTGCTTTGCTTGGCGCTTTGCTTTGTTTTGCGCTTTGCTTTGCTTGGCGCTTTGCTTTGCTTTGCACTTTGCTTTGCTTTGCTTGGCGCTTTGCTTTGCGCTTTGCTTTGCTTTGCTTGGCGCTTTGCTTTGCGCTTTGCTTTGCGCTTTGCTTTGCTTTGCTTTGCGCTTTGCTTTGCTTTGCTTTGCGCTTTGCTTTGCTTTGCTTTGCGCTTTGCTTTGCTTTGCGCTTTGCTTTGCTTTGCGCTTTGCTTTGCTTTGCTTGGCGCTTTGCTTGGCGCTTTGCTTTGCTTTGCTTGGCGCTTTGCTTTGCTTTGCTTTGCGCTTTGCTTTGCGCTTTGCTTTGCGCTTTGCTTTGCGCTTTACTTCGCGCTTTGCTTTGCGCTTTGCTTTGCGCTTTGCGCTTTGCGCTTTGCTTTGCGCTTTGCTTTGCGCTTTGCTTTGCGCTTTGCGCTTTGCTTTGCGCTTTGCTTTGCGCTTAGCTTTCCGCTTTGCGCTTTGCTTTGCGCTTTGCTTTGCTTTGCTTTGCTTGGCGCTTTGCTTTGCTTTGCTTGGCGCTTTGCTTTGCTTTGCGCTTTGCTTTGCTTAGCGCTTTGCTTTGCTTTGCGCTTTGCTTTGCTTTGCTTGGCGCTTTGCTTGGCGCTTTGCTTTGCTTTGCTTGGCGCTTTGCTTTGCTTTGCGATTTGCTTTGCGCTTTGCTTTGCTTTGCTTTGCTTGGCGCTTTGCTTTGCTTTGCGCTTTGCTTTGCTTTGCGCTTTGCTTTGCTTTGCGCTTTGCTTTGATTTGCTTGGCGCTTTGCTTTGCTTTGCGCTTTGCTTTGCTTTGCTTGGCGCTTTGCTTTGCTTTGCGCTTTGCTTTGCTTTGCGCTTTGCTTTGCTTTGCGCTTTGCTTTGCTTTGCGCTTTGCTTTGCTTTGCGCTTTGCTTTGCTTTGCGCTTTGCTTTGCTTTGCGCTTTGCTTTGCTTTGCGCTTTGCTTTGCTTTGCGCTTTGCGCTTTGCTTTGCGCTTTGCTTTGCTTTGCGCTTTGCTTTGCTTTGCGCTTTGCTTTGCGCTTTGCTTTGCGCTTTGCTTTGCTTTGCGCTTTGCTTTGCTTTGCGCTTTGCTTTGCTTTGCGCTTTGCTTTGCTTTGCGCTTTGCTTTGCTTTGCGCTTTGCTTTGCTTTGCGCTTTGCTTTGCTTTGCGCTTTGCTTTGCTTTGCGCTTTGCTTTGCTTTGCGCTTTGCTTTGCTTTGCGCTTTGCTTTGCTTTGCGCTTTGCTTTGCTTTGCGCTTTGCTTTGCTTTGCGCTTTGCGCTTTGCGCTTTGCTTTGCTTGGCGCTTTGCTTTGCTTTGCGATTTGCTTTGCGCTTTGCTTTGCTTTGCTTTGCTTGGCGCTTTGCTTTGCTTTGCGCTTTGCTTTGCTTTGCGCTTTGCTTTGCTTTGCGCTTTGCTTTGATTTGCTTGGCGCTTTGCTTTGCTTTGCGCTTTGCTTTGCTTTGCTTGGCGCTTTGCTTTGCTTTGAGCTTTGCTTTGCTTTGCTTGGCGCTTTGCTTTGTTTTGCGCTTTGCTTTGCTTTGCTTGGCGCTTTGCTTTGCGCTTTGCTTTGCTTTGCTTGGCGCTTTGCTTTGCTTTGCGCATTGCTTTGCTTTGCTTGGCGCTTTGCTTTGCTTTGCGCTTTGCTTTGCTTTGCTTGGCGCTTTGCTTTGCTTTGCGCTTTGCTTTGCTTTGCTTGGCGCTTTGCTTTGCGCTTTGCTTTGCTTTGCTTGGCGCTTTGCTTTGCTTTGCTTTGCGCTTTGCTTTGCTTTGCTTGGCGCTTTGCTTTGCTTTACTTGGCGCTTTGCTTTGCTTTGCGCTTTGCTTTGCTTTGCTTGGCGCTTTGCTTTGCGCTTTGCTTTGCTTTGCTTGGCGCTTTGCTTTGCTTTGCTTTGCTTGGCGCTTTGCTTTGCTTTGCTTGGCGCTTTGCTTTGCTTTGCGCTTTGCTTTGCTTTGCTTGGCGCTTTGCTTTCCTTTGCTTAGCGCTTTGCTTTGCTTGGCGCTTTGCTTTGCTTTGCGCTTTGCTTTGCTTTGCGCTTTGCTTTGCTTTGCTTGGCGCTTTGCTTTGCTTGGCGCTTTGCTTTGCTTTGCGCTTTGCTTTGCTTTGCGCTTTGCTTTGCTTGGCGCTTTGCTTTGCTTTGCGCTTTGCTTTGCTTTGCTTGGCGCTTTGCTTTGCTTTGCGCTTTGCTTTGCTTTGCTTTGCTTGGCGCTTTGCTTTGCTTTGCGCTTTGCTTTGCTTTGCTTGGCGCTTTGCTTTGATTTGCGCTTTGCTTTGCTTTGCTTGACGCTTTGCTTTGCTTTGCGCTTTGCTTTGCTTGGCTTGGCGCTTTGCTTTGTTTGCGCTTTGCTTTGCTTTGCTTTGCGCTTTGCTTTGTTTTGCGCTTTGCTTTGAGTTGCTTTGCTTTGCTATGCTTTGCGCTTTGCTTTGCTTTGCGCTTTTCTTTGCTTTGCTTTGCGCTTTGCTTTGCTTTGCGCTTTGCTTTGCTTTGCTTTGCGCTTTGCTTTGCCTTGCTTTGCGCTTTGCTTTGCTTTGCTTCGCTTCGCTAGGCCTTGCTTTGCTTTGCTTCGCTTTGCTTCGCTTGGCCTTGCTTTGCTTTGCTTCGCTTTGCTTCGCTTGGCCTTGCTTTGCTTTGCTTCGCTTTGCTTCGCTTGGCCTTGCTTTGCTTTGCTTCGCTTGGCCTTGCTTTGCTTTGCTTTGCTTTGCTTCGCTTCGCTAGGCCTTGCTTTGCTTTGCTTCGCTTTGCTTCGCTTGGCCTTGCTTTGCTTTGCTTCGCTTTTCTTCGCTTGGCCTTGCTTTGCTTTGCTTCGCTTGGCCTTGCTTTGCTTTGCTTCGCTTGGCCTTGCTTTGCTTTGCTTCGCTTTGCTTCGCTTTGCTTCGCTTGGCCTTGCTTTTCTTTGCTTCGCTTGGCCTTGCTTTTCTTTGCTTCGCTTTGCTTCGCTTGGCCTTGCTTTGCTTTGCTTCGCTTTGCTTCGCTTGACCTTGCTTTGCTTTGCTTCGCTTTGCTTCGCTTGGCCTTGCTTTGCTTTGCGTCGCTTTGCTTCGCTTGGCCTTGCATTGCTTTGCTTCGCTTGGCCTTGCTTTGCTTTGCTTCGCTTTGCTTTGCTTTGCTTCGCTTTGCTTCGCTTTGCCTTGCTTTGCTTTGCTTCGCTTTGCTTCGCTTGGCCTTGCTTTTCTTTGCTTCGTTTTGCTTCGCTTGGCCTTGCTTTGCTTTGCTTCGCTTGGCCTTGCTTTGCTTTGCTTCGCTTTGCTTCGCTTTGCTTCGCTTGGCCTTGGTTTGCTTTGCTTCGCTTTGCTTCGCTTGGCCTTGCATTGCTTTGCTTCGCTTGGCCTTGCTTTCCTTCGCTTTGCTTTGCTTCGCTTGTCCTTGCTTTGCTTTGCTTTGCTTTGCTTCGCTTGGCCTTGCTTTGCTTTGCTTTGCTTTGCTTCGCTTGGCCTTGCTTTGCTTTGCTTTGCTTCGCTTGGCCTTGCTTTGCTTTGCTTTGCTTTGCTTCGCTTGGCCTTGGTTTGCTTTGCTTTGCTTCGCTTGGCCTTGCTTTGCTTTGCTTTGCTTTGCTTTGCTTTGCTTTGCTTTGCTTCGCTTTGCTTTGCTTGGCTTGGCCTTGCTTTGCTTTGCTTCGCTTTGCTTTGCTTGGCTTGGCCTTGCTTTGCGCTTTGCTTTTCTTTGCTTGGCGCTATGCTTTGCTTTGCTTGGCGCTTTGCTTTACTTTGCGCTTTGCTTTGCTTTGCTTGGCGCTTTGCTTTGCGCTTTGCTTTGCTTTGCTTTGCTTGGCGCTTTGCTTTGCTTTGCTTGGCGCTTTGCTTGGCGCTTTGCTTTGCTTTGCGCTTTGCTTTGCTTGGCGCTTTGCTTTGCTTTGCGCTTTGCTTTGCTTTGCTTGGCGCTTTGCTTTGCTTTGCGCTTTGCTTTGCTTTGCGCTTTGCTTTGCTTTGCTTGGCGCTTTGCTTTGCTTTGCTTTGCTTGGCGCTTTGCTTTGCTTTGCGCTTTGCTTTGCTTTGCTTGGCGCTTTGCTTTGCTTTGCGCTTTGCTTTGCATTGCTTGGCGCTTTGCTTTGCTTTGCGCTTTGCTTTGCTTTGCTTGGCGCTTTGCTTTGTTTTACGCTTTGCTTTGCTTTGCTTTGCGCTTTGCTTTGCTTTGCGCTATGCTTTGCTTTGCTTTGCGCTTTGCTTTGCTTTGCGCTTTGCTTTGCTTTGCTTGGCGCTTTGCTTTGCTTTGCGCTTTGCTTTGCGCTTTGCTTTGCTTTGCTTGTCGCTTTGCTTTGTTTTGCGCTTTGCTTTGCTTGGCGCTTTGCTTTGCTTTGCACTTTGCTTTGCTTTGCTTGGCGCTTTGCTTTGCGCTTTGCTTTGCTTTGCTTGGCGCTTTGCTTTGCGCTTTGCTTTGCGCTTTGCTTTGCTTTGCTTTGCGCTTTGCTTTGCTTTGCTTTGCGCTTTGCTTTGCTTTGCTTTGCGCTTTGCTTTGCTTTGCGCTTTGCTTTGCTTTGCGCTTTGCTTTGCTTTGCTTGGCGCTTTGCTTGGCGCTTTGCTTTGCTTTGCTTGGCGCTTTGCTTTGCTTTGCTTTGCGCTTTGCTTTGCGCTTTGCTTTGCGCTTTGCTTTGCGCTTTACTTCGCGCTTTGCTTTGCGCTTTGCTTTGCGCTTTGCGCTTTGCTTTGCGCTTTGCTTTGCGCTTTGCTTTGCGCTTTGCGCTTTGCTTTGCGCTTTGCTTTGCGCTTAGCTTTCCGCTTTGCGCTTTGCTTTGCGCTTTGCTTTGCTTTGCTTTGCTTGGCGCTTTGCTTTGCTTTGCTTGGCGCTTTGCTTTGCTTTGCGCTTTGCTTTGCTTAGCGCTTTGCTTTGCTTTGCGCTTTGCTTTGCTTTGCTTGGCGCTTTGCTTGGCGCTTTGCTTTGCTTTGCTTGGCGCTTTGCTTTGCTTTGCGCTTTGCTTTGCTTTGCTTGGCGCTTTGCTTTGCTTTGTGCTTTGCTTTGCTTTGCTTTGCTTGGCGCTTTGCTTTGCTTTGCGCTTTGCTTTGCGCTTTGCTTTTCTTTGCGCTTTGCTTTGATTTGCTTGGCGCTTTGCTTTGCTTTGCGCTTTGCTTTGCTTTGCTAGGCGCTTTGCTTTGCTTTGAGCTTTGCTTTGCTTTGCTTGGCGCTTTGCTTTGTTTTGCGCTTTGCTTTGCTTTGCTTGGCGCTTTGCTTTGCGCTTTGCTTTGCTTTGCTTGGCGCTTTGCTTTGCTTTGCGCATTGCTTTGCTTTGCTTTGCGCATTGCTTTGCTTTGCTTGGCGCTTTGCTTTGCTTTGCGCTTTGCTTTGCTTTGCTTGGCGCTTTGCTTTGCTTTGCGCTTTGCTTTGCTTTGCTTGGCGCTTTGCTTTGCTTTGCGCTTTGCTTTGCTTTGCTTGGCGCTTTGCTTTGCGCTTTGCTTTGCTTTGCTTTGCGCTTTGCTTTGCTTTGCTTGGCGCTTTGCTTTGCTCTTTGCTTGGCGCTTTGCTTGGCGCTTTGCTTTGCGCTTTGCTTTGCTTTGCTTGGCGCTTTGCTTTGCTTTGCGCTTTGCTTTGCTTTGCTTGGCGCTTTGCTTTGCTTTGCGCGGCGCTTTGCTATGCGCTTTGCTTTGCTTTGCTTAGCGCTCTGCTTTGCTTTGCGCTTTGCTTTGCTTGGCGCTTTGCTTTGCTTTGCGCTTTGCTTTGCTTTGCTTGGCGCTTTGCTTTGCTTTGCGCTTTGCTTTGCTTGGCTTGGCGCTTTGCTTTGCTTTGCTTTGCGCTTTGCTTTGCTTTGCTTGGCGCTTTGCTTTGCTTTGCTTGGCGCTTTGCTTTGCTTTGCGCTTTGCTTTGCTTTGCTTTGCGCTTTGCTTTGCTTTGCTTTGCGCTTTGCTTTGCTTTGCGCTTTGCTTTGCTTTGCTTGGCGCTTTGCTTTGCTTTGCTTGGCGCTTTGCTTTGCTTTGCTTGGCGCTTTGCTTTGCTTTGCTTGGCGCTTTGCTTTGCTTTGCTTTGCTTTGCTTCGCTTGGCCTTGCTTTGCTTTGCTTTGCTTCGCTTGGCCTTGCTTTGCTTTGCTTTGCTTTGCTTTGCTTTGCTTCGCTTTGCTTTGCTTGGCTTGGCCTTGCTTTGCTTTGCTTCGCTTTGCTTTGCTTGGCTTGGCCTTGCTTTGCGCTTTGCTTTTCTTTGCTTGGCGCTATGCTTTGCTTTGCTTGGCGCTTTGCTTTACTTTGCGCTTTGCTTTGCTTTGCTTGGCGCTTTGCTTTGCGCTTTGCTTTGCTTTGCTTTGCTTGGCGCTTTGCTTTGCTTTGCTTGGCGCTTTGCTTGGCGCTTTGCTTTCCTTTGCGCTTTGCTTTGCTTTGCTTGGCGCTTTGCTTTGCTTTGCGCTTTGCTTTGCTTTGCTTGGCGCTTTGCTTTGCTTTGCGCTTTGCTTTGCTTTGCTTTGCGCTTTGCTTTGCTTTGCTTGGCGCTTTGCTTTGCTTTGCTTTGCTTGGCGCTTTGCTTTGCTTTGCGCTTTGCTTTGCTTTGCTTGGCGCTTTGCTTTGCTTTGCGCTTTGCTTTGCATTGCTTGGCGCTTTGCTTTGCTTTGCGCTTTGCTTTGCTTTGCTTGGCGCTTTGCTTTGCGCTTTGCTTTGCTTTGCTTTGCTTGGCGCTTTGCTTTGCTTTGCTTTGCGCTTTGCTTTGCTTTGCTTGGCGCTTTGCTTTGCTTTACTTGGCGCTTTGCTTTGCTTTGCGCTTTGCTTTGCTTTGCTTGGCGCTTTGCTTTGCGCTTTGCTTTGCTTTGCTTGGCGCTTTGCTTTGCTTTGCTTTGCTTGGCGCTTTGCTTTGCTTTGCTTGGCGCTTTGCTTTGCTTTGCTTTGCTTGGCGCTTTGCTTTGCTTTGCGCTTTGCTTTGCTTTGCTTGGCGCTTTGCTTTGCTTTGCGCTTTGCTTTGCTTTGCGCTTTGCTTTGCTTTGCTTGGCGCTTTGCTTTGCTTGGCGCTTTGCTTTGCTTTGCGCTTTGCTTTGCTTTGCGCTTTGCTTTGCTTGGCGCTTTGCTTTGCTTTGCGCTTTGCTTTGCTTTGCTTGGCGCTTTGCTTTGCTTTGCGCTTTGCTTTGCTTTGCTTTGCTTGGCGCTTTGCTTTGCTTTGCGCTTTGCTTTGCTTTGCTTGGCGCTTTGCTTTGCTTTGCGCTTTGCTTTGCTTTGCTTGCCGCTTTGCTTTGCTTTGCGCTTTGCTTTGCTTGGCTTGGCGCTTTGCTTTGCTTTGCGCTTTGCTTTGCTTTGCTTGGCGCTTTGCTTTGCTTTGCGCTTTGCTTTGCTTTGCTTGGCGCTTTGCTTTGCTTTGCGCTTTGCTATGCTTTGCTTGGCGCTTTGCTTTGCTTTGCGCTTTGCTTTGCTTTGCGCTTTGCTTTGCTTTGCTTTGCTTTGCGCTTTGCTTTGCTTTGCTTTGCTTTGCTTTACTTTGCGCTTTGCTTTGTTTTGCGCTTTGCTTTGCTTTGCTTTGCTTTGCTATGCTTTGCGCTTTGCTTTGCTTTGCGCTTTGCTTTGCTTTGCGCTTTTCTTTGCTTTGCTTTGCGCTTTGCTTTGCTTTGCGCTTTGCTTTGCTTTGCTTTGCTTTGCGCTTTGCTTTGCCTTGCTTTGCGCTTTGCTTTGCTTTGCTTCGCTTCGCTAGGCCTTGCTTTGCTTTGCTTCGCTTTGCTTCGCTTGGCCTTGCTTTGCTTTGCTTCGCTTTGCTTCGCTTGGCCTTGCTTTGCTTTGCTTCGCTTTGCTTCGCTTGGCCTTGCTTTGCTTTGCTTCGCTTGGCCTTGCTTTGCTTTGCTTTGCTTTGCTTCGCTTCGCTAGGCCTTGCTTTGCTTTGCTTCGCTTTGCTTCGCTTGGCCTTGCTTTGCTTTGCTTCGCTTTGCTTCGCTTGGCCTTGCTTTGCTTTGCTTCGCTTTGCTTCGCTTGGCCTTGCTTTGCTTTGCTTCGCTTGGCCTTGCTTTGCTTTGCTTCGCTTTGCTTCGCTTTGCTTCGCTTGGCCTTGCTTTTCTTTGCTTCGCTTGGCCTTGCTTTTCTTTGCTTCGCTTTGCTTCGCTTGGCCTTGCTTTGCTTTGCTTCGCTTTGCTTCGCTTGACCTTGCTTTGCTTTGCTTCGCTTTGCTTCGCTTGGCCTTGCTTTGCTTTGCTTCGCTTTGCTTCGCTTGGCCTTGCATTGCTTTGCTTCGCTTGGCCTTGCTTTGCTTTGCTTCGCTTTGCTTTGCTTTGCTTCGCTTTGCTTCGCTTTGCCTTGGTTTGCTTTGCTTCGCTTTGCTTCGCTTGGCCTTGCTTTTCTTTGCTTCGTTTTGCTTCGCTTGGCCTTGCTTTGCTTTGCTTCGCTTGGCCTTGCTTTGCTTTGCTTCGCTTTGCTTCGCTTGGCCTTGGTTTGCTTTGCTTCGCTTTGCTTCGCTTGGCCTTGCATTGCTTTGCTTCGCTTGGCCTTGCTTTCCTTCGCTTTTCTTTGCTTCGCTTGTCCTTGCTTTGCTTTGCTTTGCTTTGCTTCGCTTGGCCTTGCTTTGCTTTGCTTTGCTTTGCTTCGCTTGGCCTTGCTTTGCTTTGCTTTGCTTCGCTTGGCCTTGCTTTGCTTTGCTTTGCTTTGCTTCGCTTGGCCTTGCTTTGCTTTGCTTTGCTTCGCTTGGCCTTGCTTTGCTTTGCTTTGCTTTGCTTTGCTTCGCTTTGCTTTGCTTGGCTTGGCCTTGCTTTGCTTTGCTTCGCTTTGCTTTGCTTGGCTTGGCCTTGCTTTGCGCTTTGCTTTTCTTTGCTTGGCGCTATGCTTTGCTTTGCTTGGCGCTTTGCTTTACTTTGCGCTTTGCTTTGCTTTGCTTGGCGCTTTGCTTTGCGCTTTGCTTTGCGCTTTGCTTTGCGCTTTGCTTTGCTTTGCTTTGCTTGGCGCTTTGCTTTGCTTTGCTTGGCGCTTTGCTTGGCGCTTTGCTTTGCTTTGCGCTTTGCTTTGCTTTGCTTGGCGCTTTGCTTTGCTTTGCGCTTTGCTTTGCTTTGCTTGGCGCTTTGCTTTGCTTTGCGCTTTGCTTTGCTTTGCTTGGCGCTTTGCTTTGCTTTGCTTGGCGCTTTGCTTTGCTTTGCGCTTTGCTTTGCTTTGCTTGGCGCTTTGCTTTGCTTTGCGCTTTGCTTTGCATTGCTTGGCGCTTTGCTTTGCTTTGCGCTTTGCTTTGCTTTGCTTGGCGCTTTGCTTTGTTTTACGCTTTGCTTTGCTTTGCTTTGCTTTGCGCTTTGCTTTGCTTTGCGCTTTGCTTTGCTTTGCGCTTTGCTTTGCTTTGCTTGGCGCTTTGCTTTGCTTTCCGCTTTGCTTTGCTTTGCTTGGCGCTTTGCTTTGTTTTGCGCTTTGCTTTGCTTGGCGCTTTGCTTTGCTTTGCACTTTGCTTTGCTTTGCTTGGCGCTTTGCTTTGCGCTTTGCTTTGCTTTGCTTGGCGCTTTGCTTTGCGCTTTGCTTTGCGCTTTGCTTTGCTTTGCTTTGCGCTTTGCTTTGCTTTGCTTGGCGCTTTGCTTGGCGCTTTGCTTTGCGCTTTGCTTGGCGCTTTGCTTTGCGCTTTGCTTGGCGCTTTGCTTTGCGCTTTGCTTTGCGCTTTGCTTCGCGCTTTGCTTTGCGCTTTGCTTCGCGCTTTGCTTTGCGCTTTGGTTCGCGCTTTGCTTTGCGCTTTGCTTTGCGCTTTGCTTCGCGTTTTGCTTTGCGCTTTGCTTTGCGCTTTGCTTCACGCTTTGCTTTGCGCTTTGCTTTGCGCTTTGCTTCGCGCTTTGCTTTGCGCTTTGCTTTGCGCTTTGCTTTGCGCTTTGCTTTGCGCTTTGCTTTGCGCTTTGCTTTGCGCTTTGCTTTGCGCTTTGCTTTGCGCTTTGCTTTGCGCTTTGCTTTGCGCTTTGCTTTGCGCTTTGCTTTGCGCTTTGCTTTGCGCTTTGCTTTGCGCTTTGCTTTGCGCTTTGCTTTGCGCTTTGCTTTGCGCTTTGCTTTGCGCTTTGCTTTGCGCTTTGCTTTGCGCTTTGCTTTGCGCTTTGCTTTGCGCTTTGCTTTGCGCTTTGCTTTGCGCTTTGCTTTGCGCTTTGCTTTGCGCTTTGCTTTGCGCTTTGCTTTGCGCTTTGCTTTGCGCTTTGCTTTGCGCTTTGCGCTTTACTTTGCGCTTTGCTTTGCGCTTTGCTTTGCGCTTTGCGCTTTACTTTGCGCTTTGCTTTGCGCTTTGCTTTGCTTTGCTTTGCTTTGCTTTGCGCTTTGCTTTGCGCTTTGCTTTGCTTTGCTTTGCTTTGCTTTGCGCTTTGCTTTGCGCTTTGCTTTGCTTTGCTTTGCTTTGCGCTTTGCTTTGCTTTGCGCTTTGCTTTGCTTTGCGCTTTGCTTTGCTTTGCGCTTTGCTTTGCTTTGCTTGGCGCTTTGCTTTGCGCTTTGCTTTGCTTTGCTTGGCGCTTTGCTTTGCTTTGCTTTGCGCTTTGCTTTGCTTTGCTTGGCGCTTTGCTTTGCTTTACTTGGCGCTTTGCTTTGCTTTGCGCTTTGCTTTGCTTTGCTTGGCGCTTTGCTTTGCGCTTTGCTTTGCTTTGCTTGGCGCTTTGCTTTGCTTTGCTTTGCTTGGCGCTTTGCTTTGCTTTGCTTGGCGCTTTGCTTTGCTTTGCTTGGCGCTTTGCTTTGCTTTGCGCTTTGCTTTGCTTTGCTTGGCGCTTTGCTTTGCTTTGCTTTGCTTAGCGCTTTGCTTTGCTTGGCGCTTTGCTTTGCTTTGCGCTTTGCTTTGCTTTGCGCTTTGCTTTGCTTTGCTTGGCGCTTTGCTTTGCTTGGCGCTTTGCTTTGCTTTGCGCTTTGCTTTGCTTTGCGCTTTGCTTTGCTTGGCGCTTTGCTTTGCTTTGCGCTTTGCTTTGCTTTGCTTTGCTTGGCGCTTTGCTTTACTTTGCGCTTTGCTTTGCTTTGCTTGGCGCTTTGCTTTGCGCTTTGCTTTGCTTTGCTTTGCTTGGCGCTTTGCTTTGCTTTGCTTGGCGCTTTGCTTAGCGCTTTGCTTTGCTTTGCGCTTTGCTTTGCTTTGCTTGGCGCTTTGCTTTGCTTTGCGCTTTGCTTTGCTTTGCTTGGCGCTTTGCTTTGCTTTGCGCTTTGCTTTGCTTTGCTTGGCGCTTTGCTTTGCTTTGCTTGGCGCTTTGCTTTGCTTTGCTTGGCGCTTTGCTTTGCTTTGCGCTTTGCTTTGCTTTGCTTGGCGCTTTGCTTTGCTTTGCGCTTTGCTTTGCATTGCTTGGCGCTTTGCTTTGCTTTGCGCTTTGCTTTGCTTTGCTTGGCGCTTTGCTTTGTTTTACGCTTTGCTTTGCTTTGCTTTGCGCTTTGCTTTGCTTTGCGCTTTGCTTTGCTTTGCTTTGCGCTTTGCTTTGCTTTGCGCTTTGCTTTGCTTTGCTTGGCGCTTTGCTTTGCTTTGCGCTTTGCTTTGCTTTGCTTGGCGCTTTGCTTTGTTTTGCGCTTTGCTTTGCTTGGCGCTTTGCTTTGCTTTGCACTTTGCTTTGCTTTGCTTGGCGCTTTGCTTTGCGCTTTGCTTTGCTTTGCTTGGCGCTTTGCTTTGCGCTTTGCTTTGCGCTTTGCTTTGCTTTGCGCTTTGCTTTGCTTTGCGCTTTGCTTTGCTTTGCTTGGCGCTTTGCTTGGCGCTTTGCTTTGCGCTTTGCTTGGCGCTTTGCTTTGCGCTTTGCTTGGCGCTTTGCTTTGCGCTTTGCTTTGCGCTTTGCTTCGCGCTTTGCTTTGCGCTTTGCTTCGCGCTTTGCTTTGCGCTTTGCTTCGCGCTTTGCTTTGCGCTTTGCTTCGCGCTTTGCTTTGCGCTTTGCTTTGCGCTTTGCTTCGCGCTTTGCTTTGCGCTTTGCTTTGCGCTTTGCTTCGCGCTTTGCTTTGCGCTTTGCTTTGCGCTTTGCTTCGCGCTTTGCTTTGCGCTTTGCTTTGCGCTTTGCTTTGCGCTTTGCTTTGCGCTTTGCTTTGCGCTTTGCTTTGCGCTTTGCTTTGCGCTTTGCTTTGCGCTTTGCTTTGCGCTTTGCTTTGCGCTTTGCTTTGCGCTTTGCTTTGCGCTTTGCTTTGCGCTTTGCTTTGCGCTTTGCTTTGCGCTTTGCTTTGCGCTTTGCTTTGCGCTTTGCTTTGCGCTTTGCTTTGCGCTTTGCTTTGCGCTTTGCTTTGCGCTTTGCTTTGCGCTTTGCTTTGCGCTTTGCTTTGCGCTTTGCTTTGCGCTTTGCGCTTTACTTTGCGCTTTGCTTTGCGCTTTGCTTTGCGCTTTGCGCTTTACTTTGCGCTTTGCTTTGCTTTGCTTTGCTTTGCTTTGCGCTTTGCTTTGCGCTTTGCTTTGCTTTGCTTTGCTTTGCTTTGCCTTGCGCTTTGCTTTGCTTTGCGCTTTGCTTTGCTTTGCTTTGCGCTTTGCTTTGCTTTGCGCTTTGCTTTGCTTTGCGCTTTGCTTTGCTTTGCGCTTTGCTTTGCTTTGCGCTTTGCTTTGCTTTGCGCTTTGCTTTGCTTTGCGCTTTGCTTTGCTTTGCGCTTTGCTTTGCTTTGCGCTTTGCTTTGCTTTGCGCTTTGCTTTGCTTTGCGCTTTGCTTTGCTTTGCGCTTTGCTTTGCTTTGCTTTGCGCTTTGCTTTGCTTTGCTTTGCGCTTTGCTTTGCTTTGCTTTGCGCTTTGCTTTGCTTTGCTTTGCGCTTTGCTTTGCTTTGCTTTGCGCTTTGCTTTGCTTTGCTTTGCGCTTTGCTTTGCTTTGCTTTGCGCTTTGCTTTGCTTTGCGCTTTGCTTTGCTTTGCGCTTTGCTTTGCTTTACGCTTTGCTTTGCTTTGCGCTTTGCTTTGCTTTGCGCTTTGCTTTGCTTCGCGCTTTGCTTTGCTTTGCGCTTTGCTTTGCTTTGCGCTTTGCTTTGCTTTGCGCTTTGCTTTGCTTTGCGCTTTGCTTTGCTTTGCGCTTTGCTTTGCTTTGCGCTTTGCTTTGCTTTGCGCTTTGCTTTGCTTTGCTTTGCGCTTTGCTTTGCTTTGCGCTTTGCTTTGCTTTGCGCTTTGCTTTGCTTTGCGCTTTGCTTTGCTTTGCGCTTTGCTTTGCTTTGCGCTTTGCTTTGCTTTGCGCTTTGCTTTGCTTTGCGCTTTGCTTTGCTTTGCGCTTTGCTTTGCTTTGCGCTTTGCTTTGCTTTGCGCTTTGCTTTGCTTTGCGCTTTGCTTTGCTTTGCGCTTTGCTTTGCTTTGCGCTTTGCTTTGCTTTGCGCTTTGCTTTGCTTTGCGCTTTGCTTTGCTTTGCGCTTTGCTTTGCTTTGCGCTTTGCTTTGCTTGGCGCTTTGCTTTGCTTTGCGCATTGCTTAGCTTTGCTTTGCGCATTGCTTTGCTTTGCTTGGCGCTTTGCTTTGCTTTGCTTGGCGCTTTGCTTTGCTTTGCGCTTTGCTTTGCTTTGCTTGGCGCTTTGCTTTGCTTTGCGCTTTGCTTTGCTTTGCTTGGCGCTTTGCTTTGCGCTTTGCTTTGCTTTGCTTTGCGCTTTGCTTTGCTTTGCTTGGCGCTTTGCTTTGTTCTTTGCTTGGCGCTTTGCTTGGCGCTTTGCTTTGCGCTTTGCTTTGCTTTGCTTGGCGCTTTGCTTTGCTTTGCGCTTTGCTTTGCTTTGCTTGGCGCTTTGCTTTGCTTTGCGCGGCGCTTTGCTATGCGCTTTGCTTTGCTTTGCTTAGCGCTCTGCTTTGCTTTGCGCTTTGCTTTGCTTGGCGCTTTGCTTTGCTTTGCGCTTTGCTTTGCTTTGCTTGGCGCTTTGCTTTGCTTTGCGCTTTGCTTTGCTTGGCTTGGCGCTTTGCTTTGCTTTGCTTTGCGCTTTGCTTTGCTTTGCTTGGCGCTTTGCTTTGCTTTGCTTGGCGCTTTGCTTTGCTTTGCGCTTTGCTTTGCTTTGCTTTGCGCTTTGCTTTGCTTTGCTTTGCGCTTTGCTTTGCTTTGCGCTTTGTTATGCTTTGCTTGGCGCTTTGCTTTGCTTTGCTTGGCGCTTTGCTTTGCTTTGCTTGGCGCTTTGCTTTGCTTTGCTTGGCGCTTTGCTTTGCTTTGCTTTGCTTTGCTTCGCTTGGCCTTGCTTTGCTTTGCTTTGCTTCGCTTGGCCTTGCTTTGCTTTGCTTTGCTTTGCTTTGCTTTGCTTTGCTTTGCTTCGCTTTGCTTTGCTTGGCTTGGCCTTGCTTTGCTTTGCTTCGCTTTGCTTTGCTTGGCTTGGCCTTGCTTTGCGCTTTGCTTTTCTTTGCTTGGCGCTATGCTTTGCTTTGCTTGGCGCTTTGCTTTACTTTGCGCTTTGCTTTGCTTGGCGCTTTGCTTTGCGCTTTGCTTTGCTTTGCTTTGCTTGGCGCTTTGCTTTGCTTTGCTTGGCGCTTTGCTTGGCGCTTTGCTTTCCTTTGCGCTTTGCTTTGCTTTGCTTGGCGCTTTGCTTTGCTTTGCGCTTTGCTTTGCTTTGCTTGGCGCTTTGCTTTGCTTTGCGCTTTGCTTTGCTTTGCTTGGCGCTTTGCTTTGCTTTGCGCTTTGCTTTGCTTTGCTTGGCGCTTTGCTTTGCTTTGCTTTGCTTTGCTTGGCGCTTTGCTTTGCTTTGCGCTTTGCTTTGCTTTGCTTGGCGCTTTGCTTTGCTTTGCGCTTTGCTTTGCATTGCTTGGCGCTTTGCTTTGCTTTGCGCTTTGCTTTGCTTTGCTTGGCGCTTTGCTTTGCGCTTTGCTTTGCTTTGCTTGGCGCTTTGCTTTGCTTTGCTTTGCGCTTTGCTTTGCTTTGCTTGGCGCTTTGCTTTGCTTTACTTGGCGCTTTGCTTTGCTTTGCGCTTTGCTTTGCTTTGCTTGGCGCTTTGCTTTGCGCTTTGCTTTGCTTTGCTTGGCGCTTTGCTTTGCTTTGCTTTGCTTGGCGCTTTGCTTTGCTTTGCTTGGCGCTTTGCTTTGCTTTGCTTGGCGCTTTGCTTTGCTTTGCGCTTTGCTTTGCTTTGCTTGGCGCTTTGCTTTGCTTTGCTTTGCTTAGCGCTTTGCTTTGCTTGGCGCTTTGCTTTGCTTTGCGCTTTGCTTTGCTTTGCGCTTTGCTTTGCTTTGCTTGGCGCTTTGCTTTGCTTGGCGCTTTGCTTTGCTTTGCGCTTTGCTTTGCTTTGCGCTTTGCTTTGCTTGGCGCTTTGCTTTGCTTTGCGCTTTGCTTTGCTTTGCTTGGCGCTTTGCTTTGCTTTGCGCTTTGCTTTGCTTTGCTTTGCTTGGCGCTTTGCTTTGCTTTGCGCTTTGCTTTGCTTTGCTTGGCGCTTTGCTTTGCTTTGCGCTTTGCTTTGCTTTGCTTGCCGCTTTGCTTTGCTTTGCGCTTTGCTTTGCTTGGCTTGGCGCTTTGCTTTGCTTTGCGCTTTGCTTTGCTTTGCTTGGCGCTTTGCTTTGCTTTGCGCTTTGCTTTGCTTTGCTTGGCGCTTTGCTTTGCTTTGCGCTTTGCTATGCTTTGCTTGGCGCTTTGCTTTGCTTTGCGCTTTGCTTTGCTTTGCGCTTTGCTTTGCTTTGCGCTTTGCTTTGCTTTGCTTTGCGCTTTGCTTTGCGCTTTGCTTTGCTTTGCGCTTTGCTTTGCTTTGCTTTGCTTTACTTTGCGCTTTGCTTTGTTTTGCGCTTTGCTTTGCTTTGCTTTGCTTTGCTATGCTTTGCGCTTTGCTTTGCTTTGCGCTTTGCTTTGCTTTGCGCTTTTCTTTGCTTTGCTTTCGCTTTGCTTTGCTTTGCGCTTTGCTTTGCTTTGCTTTGCGCTTTGCTTTGCCTTGCTTTGCGCTTTGCTTTGCTTTGCTTCGCTTCGCTAGGCCTTGCTTTGCTTTGCTTCGCTTTGCTTCGCTTGGCCTTGCTTTGCTTCGCTTTGCTTCGCTTGGCCTTGCTTTGCTTTGCTTCGCTTTGCTTCGCTTGGCCGTGCTTTGCTTTGCTTCGCTTGGCCTTGCTTTGCTTTGCTTCGCTTTGCTTCGCTTGGCCTTGCTTTGCTTTGCTTCGCTTTGCTTCGCTTGGCCTTGCTTTGCTTTGCTTCGCTTTGCTTCGCTTGGCCTTGCTTTGCTTTGCTTCGCTTGGCCTTGCTTTGCTTTGCTTCGCTTTGCTTTTCTTTGCTTCGCTTGGCCTTGCTTTTCTTTGCTTCGCTTTGCTTCGCTTGGCCTTGCTTTGCTTTGCTTCGCTTTGCTTCGCTTGAACTTGCTTTGCTTTGCTTCGCTTGGCCTTGCTTTGCTTTGCTTCGCTTTGCTTCGCTTGGCCTTGCATTGCTTTGCTTCGCTTGGCCTTGCTTTGCTTTGCTTCGCTTTGCTTTGCTTTGCTTTGCTTCGCTTTGCTTCGCTTTGCCTTGCTTTGCTTTGCTTCGCTTTGCTTCGCTTGGCCTTGCTTTTCTTTGCTTCGTTTTGCTTCGCTTGGCCTTGCTTTGCTTTGCTTCGCTTGGCCTTGCTTTGCTTTGCTTCGCTTTGCTTCGCTTGGCCTTGGTTTGCTTTGCTTCGCTTTGCTTCGCTTGGCCTTGCATTGCTTTGCTTCGCTTGGCCTTGCTTTCCTTCGCTTTGATTTGCTTCGCTTGTCCTTGCTTTGCTTTGCTTTGCTTTGCTTCGCTTGGCCTTGCTTTGCTTTGCTTTGCTTTGCTTCGCTTGGCCTTGCTTTGCTTTGCTTTGCTTCGCTTGGCCTTGCTTTGCTTTGCTTTGCTTTGCTTCGCTTGGCCTTGCTTTGCTTTGCTTTGCTTCGCTTGGCCTTGCTTTGCTTTGCTTTGCTTTGCTTTGCTTTGCTTCGCTTTGCCTTGCTTGGCTTGGCCTTGCTTTGCTTTGCTTCGCTTTGCTTTGCTTGGCTTGGCCTTGCTTTGCGCTTTGCTTTTCTTTGCTTGGCGCTATGCTTTGCTTTGCTTGGCGCTTTGCTTTACTTTGCGCTTTGCTTTGCTTTGCTTGGCGCTTTGCTTTGCGCTTTGCTTTGCGCTTTGCTTTGCTTGGCGCTTTGCTTGGCGCTTTGCTTTGCGCTTTGCTTTGCTTTGCTTGGCGCTTTGCTTTGCTTTGCGCTTTGCTTTGCTTTGCTTGGCGCTTTGCTTTGCTTTGCGCTTTGCTTTGCTTTGCTTGGCGCTTTGCTTTGCTTTGCTTTGCTTGGCGCTTTGCTTTGCTTTGCGCTTTGCTTTGCTTTGCTTGGCGCTTTGCTTTGCTTTGCGCTTTGCTTTGCATTGCTTGGCGCTTTGCTTTGCTTTGCGCTTTGCTTTGCTTTGCTTGGCGCTTTGCTTTGTTTTACGCTTTGCTTTGCTTTGCTTTGCGCTTTGCTTTGCTTTGCGCTTTGCTTTGCTTTGCTTTGCGCTTTGCTTTGCTTTGCGCTTTGCTTTGCTTTGCTTGGCGCTTTGCTTTGCTTTGCGCTTTGCTTTGCTTTGCTTGGCGCTTTGCTTTGTTTTGCGCTTTGCTTTGCTTGGCGCTTTGCTTTGCTTTGCACTTTGCTTTGCTTTGCTTGGCGCTTTGCTTTGCGCTTTGCTTTGCTTTGCTTGGCGCTTTGCTTTGCGCTTTGCTTTGCGCTTTGCTTTGCTTTGCTTTGCGCTTTGCTTTGCTTTGCGCTTTGCTTTGCTTTGCTTGGCGCTTTGCTTGGCGCTTTGCTTGGCGCTTTGCTTTGCGCTTTGCTCGGCGCTTTGCTTTGCGCTTTGCTTGGCGCTTTGCTTTGCGCTTTGCTTTGCGCTTTGCTTCGCGCTTTGCTTTGCGCTTTGCTTCGCGCTTTGCTTTGCGCTTTGCTTCGCGCTTTGCTTTGCGCTTTGCTTCGCGCTTTGCTTTGCGCTTTGCTTTGCGCTTTGCTTCGCGCTTTGCTTTGCGCTTTGCTTTGCGCTTTGCTTCGCGCTTTGCTTCGCGCTTTGCTTTGCGCTTTGCTTTGCGCTTTGCTTTGCGCTTTGCTTTGCGCTTTGCTTTGCGCTTTGCTTTGCGCTTTGCTTTGCGCTTTGCTTTGCGCTTTGCTTTGCGCTTTGCTTTGCGCTTTGCTTTGCGCTTTGCTTTGCGCTTTGCTTTGCGCTTTGCTTTGCGCTTTGCTTTGCGCTTTGCTTTGCGCTTTGCTTTGCGCTTTGCTTTGCGCTTTGCTTTGCGCTTTGCTTTGCGCTTTGCTTTGCGCTTTGCTTTGCGCTTTGCTTTGCGCTTTGCTTTGCGCTTTGCTTTGCGCTTTGCTTTGCGCTTTGCTTTGCGCTTTGCTTTGCGCTTTGCTTTGCGCTTTGCGCTTTACTTTGCGCTTTGCTTTGCGCTTTGCTTTGCGCTTTGCGCTTTACTTTGCGCTTTGCTTTGCGCTTTGCTTTGCGCTTTGCGCTTTACTTTGCGCTTTGCTTTGCGCTTTGCTTTGCTTTGCTTTGCTTTGCTTTGCGCTTTGCTTTGCGCTTTGCTTTGCTTTGCTTTGCTTTGCTTTGCTTTGCGCTTTGCTTTGCGCTTTGCTTTGCTTTGCTTTGCTTTGCTTTGCGCTTTGCTTTGCTTTGCTTTGCTTTGCTTTGCTTTGCGCTTTGCTTTGCTTTGCTTTGCGCTTTGCTTTGCTTCGCTTTGCTTTGCGCTTTGCTTTGCTTTGCGCTTTGCTTTGCTTTGCTTTGCGCTTTGCTTTGCTTTGCGCTTTGCTTTGCTTTGCTTTGCTTTGCGCTTTGCTTTGCTTTGCTTTGCGCTTTGCTTTGCTTTGCGCTTTGCTTTGCGCTTTGCTTTGCTTTGCGCTTTGCTTTGCTTTGCGCTTTGCTTTGCGCTTTGCTTTGCTTTGCGCTTTGCTTTGCTTTGCGCTTTGCTTTGCTTTGCGCTTTGCTTTGCTTTGCGCTTTGCTTTGCTTTGCGCTTTGCTTTGCTTTGCGCTTTGCTTTGCTTTGCGCTTTGCTTTGCTTTGCTTTGCGCTTTGCTTTGCTTTGCTTTGCTTTGCTTTGCGCTTTGCTTTGCTTTGCTTTGCTTTGCTTTGCGCTTTGCTTTGCTTTGCTTTGCGCTTTGCTTTGCTTTGCTTTGCTTTGCTTTGCGCTTTGCTTTGCTTTGCTTTGCGCTTTGCTTTGCTTTGCGCTTTGCTTTGCTTTGCTTTGCGCTTTGCTTTGCTTTGCTTTGCGCTTTGCTTTGCTTTGCTTTGCGCTTTGCTTTGCTTTGCGCTTTGCTTTGCTTTGCGCTTTGCTTTGCTTTGCGCTTTGCTTTGCTTTGCGCTTTGCTTTGCTTTGCGCTTTGCTTTGCTTTGCGCTTTGCTTTGCTTTGCGCTTTGCTTTGCTTTGCGCTTTGCTTTGCTTTGCGCTTTGCTTTGCTTTGCGCTTTGCTTTGCTTTGCTTTGCGCTTTGCTTTGCTTTGCGCTTTGCTTTGCTTTGCGCTTTGCTTTGCTTTGCGCTTTGCTTTGCTTTGCGCTTTGCTTTGCTTTGCGCTTTGCTTTGCTTTGCGCTTTGCTTTGCTTTGCGCTTTGCTTTGCTTTGCGCTTTGCTTTGCTTTGCGCTTTGCTTTGCTTTGCGCTTTGCTTTGCTTTGCGCTTTGCTTTGCTTTGCGCTTTGCTTTGCTTTGCGCTTTGCTTTGCTTTGCGCTTTGCTTTGCTTTGCGCTTTGCTTTGCTTTGCGCTTTGCTTTGCTTTGCTTTGCGCTTTGCTTTGCTTTGCTTTGCGCTTTGCTTTGCTTTGCGCTTTGCTTTGCTTTGCTTTGCGCTTTGCTTTGCTTTGCTTTGCGCTTTGCTTTGCTTTGCTTTGCTTTGCGCTTTGCTTTGCTTTGCTTTGCGCTTTGCTTTGCTTTGCGCTTTGCTTTGCTTTGCGCTTTGCTTTGCTTTGCGCTTTGCTTTGCTTTGCGCTTTGCTTTGCTTTGCGCTTTGCTTTGCGCTTTGCTTTGCGCTTTGCTTTGCTTTGCGCTTTGCTTTGCTTTGCGCTTTGCTTTGCTTTGCGCTTTGCTTTGCTTTGCGCTTTGCTTTGCTTTGCGCTTTGCTTTGCTTTGCGCTTTGCTTTGCTTTGCGCTTTGCTTTGCTTTGCGCTTTGCTTTGCTTTGCGCTTTGCTTTGCTTTGCGCTTTGCTTTGCTTTGCGCTTTGCTTTGCTTTGCGCTTTGCTTTGCTTTGCGCTTTGCTTTGCTTTGCGCTTTGCTTTGCTTTGCGCTTTGCTTTGCTTTGCGCTTTGCTTTGCTTTGCGCTTTGCTTTGCTTTGCGCTTTGCTTTGCTTTGCGCTTTGCTTTGCTTTGCGCTTTGCTTTGCTTTGCGCTTTGCTTTGCTTTGCGCTTTGCTTTGCTTTGCGCTTTGCTTTGCTTTGCGCTTTGCTTTGCTTTGCGCTTTGCTTTGCTTTGCGCTTTGCTTTGCTTTGCGCTTTGCTTTGCTTTGCGCTTTGCTTTGCTTTGCGCTTTGCTTTGCTTTGCGCTTTGCTTTGCTTTGCGCTTTGCTTTGCTTTGCGCTTTGCTTTGCTTTGCGCTTTGCTTTGCTTTGCGCTTTGCTTTGCTTTGCGCTTTGCTTTGCTTTGCGCTTTGCTTTGCTTTGCGCTTTGCTTTGCTTTGCGCTTTGCTTTGCTTTGCGCTTTGCTTTGCTTTGCGCTTTGCTTTGCTTTGCGCTTTGCTTTGCTTTGCGCTTTGCTTTGCTTTGCGCTTTGCTTTGCTTTGCGCTTTGCTTTGCTTTGCGCTTTGCTTTGCTTTGCGCTTTGCTTTGCTTTGCGCTTTGCTTTGCTTTGCGCTTTGCTTTGCTTTGCGCTTTGCTTTGCTTTGCGCTTTGCTTTGCTTTGCGCTTTGCTTTGCTTTGCGCTTTGCTTTGCTTTGCGCTTTGCTTTGCTTTGCGCTTTGCTTTGCTTTGCGCTTTGCTTTGCTTTGCGCTTTGCTTTGCTTTGCTTTGCGCTTTGCTTTGCGCTTTGCTTTGCTTTGCGCTTTGCTTTGCGCTTTGCTTTGCTTTGCGCTTTGCTTTGCTTTGCGCTTTGCTTTGCTTTGCGCTTTGCTTTGCGCTTTGCTTTGCTTTGCGCTTTGCTTTGCTTTGCGCTTTGCTTTGCTTTGCGGTTTGCTTTGCTTTGCGCTTTGCTTTGCTTTGCGCTTTGCTTTGCTTTGCGCTTTGCTTTGCTTTGCGCTTTGCTTTGCTTGGCGCTTTGCTTTGCTTTGCTTGGCGCTTTGCTTTGCTTTGCGCTTTGCTTTGCTTAGCGCTTTGCTTTGCTTTGCGCTTTGCTTTGCTTTGCTTGGCGCTTTGCTTGGCGCTTTGCTTTGCTTTGCTTTGCGCTTTGCGCTTTGCGCTTTGCTTTGCTTTGCTTGGCGCTTTGCTTTGCTTTGCGCTTTGCTTTGCGCTTTGCTTTGCTTTGCTTTGCTTGGCGCTTTGCTTTGCTTTGCGCTTTGCTTTGCTTTGCGCTTTGCTTTGCTTTGCGCTTTGCTTTGATTTGCTTGGCGCTTTGCTTTGCTTTGCGCTTTGCTTTGCTTGGCGCTTTGCTTTGCTTTGAGCTTTGCTTTGCTTTGCTTGGCGCTTTGCTTTGTTTTGCGCTTTGCTTTGCTTTGCTTGGCGCTTTGCTTTGCGCTTTGCTTTGCTTTGCTTGGCGCTTTGCTTTGCTTTGCGCATTGCTTTGCTTTGCTTGGCGCTTTGCTTTGCTTTGCGCTTTGCTTTGCTTTGCTTGGCGCTTTGCTTTGCTTTGCGCTTTGCTTTGCTTTGCTTGGCGCTTTGCTTTGCGCTTTGCTTTGCTTTGCTTGGCGCTTTGCTTTGCTTTGCTTTGCGCTTTGCTTTGCTTTGCTTGGCGCTTTGCTTTGCTTTACTTGGCGCTTTGCTTTGCTTTGCGCTTTGCTTTGCTTTGCTTGGCGCTATAAATTTGCGCTTTGCTTTGCTTTGCTTGGCGCTTTGCTTTGCTTTGCTTTGCTTGGCGCTTTGCTTTGCTTTGCTTGGCGCTTTGCTTTGCTTTGCGCTTTGCTTTGCTTTGCTTGGCGCTTTGCTTTGCTTTCCTTTGCTTAGCGCTTTGCTTTGCTTGGCGCTTTGCTTTGCTTTGCGCTTTGCTTTGCTTTGCGCTTTGCTTTGCTTTGCTTGGCGCTTTGCTTTGCTTGGCGCTTTGCTTTGCTTTGCGCTTTGCTTTGCTTTGCGCTTTGCTTTGCTTGGCGCTTTGCTTTGCTTTGCGCTTTGCTTTGCTTTGCTTGGCGCTTTGCTTTGCTTTGCGCTTTGCTTTGCTTTGCTTTGCTTGGCGCTTTGCTTTGCTTTGCGCTTTGCTTTGCTTTGCTTGGCGCTTTGCTTTGATTTGCGCTTTGCTTTGCTTTGCTTGACGCTTTGCTTTGCTTTGCGCTTTGCTTTGCTTGGCTTGGCGCTTTGCTTTGCTTTGCGCTTTGCTTTGCTTTGCTTGGCGCTTTGCTTTGCTTTGCGCTTTGCTTTGCTTTGCTTTGCGCTTTGCTTTGCCTTGCTTTGCGCTTTGCTTTGCTTTGCTTCGCTTCGCTAGGCCTTGCTTTGCTTTGCTTCGCTTTGCTTCGCTTGGCCTTGCTTTGCTTTGCTTCGCTTTGCTTCGCTTGGCCTTGCTTTGCTTTGCTTCGCTTTGCTTCGCTTGGCCTTGCTTTGCTTTGCTTCGCTTGGCCTTGCTTTGCTTTGCTTTGCTTTGCTTTGCTTCGCTTCGCTAGGCCTTGCTTTGCTTTGCTTCGCTTTGCTTCGCTTGGCCTTGCTTTGCTTTGCTTCGCTTTTCTTCGCTTGGCCTTGCTTTGCTTTGCTTCGCTTGGCCTTGCTTTGCTTTGCTTCGCTTGGCCTTGCTTTGCTTTGCTTCGCTTTGCTTCGCTTTGCTTCGCTTGGCCTTGCTTTTCTTTGCTTCGCTTGGCCTTGCTTTTCTTTGCTTCGCTTTGCTTCGCTTGGCCTTGCTTTGCTTTGCTTCGCTTTGCTTCGCTTGACCTTGCTTTGCTTTGCTTCGCTTTGCTTCGCTTGGCCTTGCTTTGCTTTGCTTCGCTTTGCTTCGCTTGGCCTTGCATTGCTTTGCTTCGCTTGGCCTTGCTTTGCTTTGCTTCGCTTTGCTTTGCTTTGCTTCGCTTTGCTTCGCTTTGCCTTGCTTTGCTTTGCTTCGCTTTGCTTCGCTTGGCCTTGCTTTTCTTTGCTTCGTTTTGCTTCGCTTGGCCTTGCTTTGCTTTGCTTCGCTTGGCCTTGCTTTGCTTTGCTTCGCTTTGCTTCGCTTTGCTTCGCTTGGCCTTGGTTTGCTTTGCTTCGCTTTGCTTCGCTTGGCCTTGCATTGCTTTGCTTCGCTTGGCCTTGCTTTCCTTCGCTTTGCTTTGCTTCGCTTGTCCTTGCTTTGCTTTGCTTTGCTTTGCTTCGCTTGGCCTTGCTTTGCTTTGCTTTGCTTTGCTTCGCTTGGCCTTGCTTTGCTTTGCTTTGCTTCGCTTGGCCTTGCTTTGCTTTGCTTTGCTTTGCTTCGCTTGGCCTTGGTTTGCTTTGCTTTGCTTCGCTTGGCCTTGCTTTGCTTTGCTTTGCTTTGCTTTGCTTTGCTTTGCTTTGCTTTGCTTCGCTTTGCTTTGCTTGGCTTGGCCTTGCTTTGCTTTGCTTCGCTTTGCTTTGCTTGGCTTGGCCTTGCTTTGCGCTTTGCTTTTCTTTGCTTGGCGCTATGCTTTGCTTTGCTTGGCGCTTTGCTTTACTTTGCGCTTTGCTTTGCTTTGCTTGGCGCTTTGCTTTGCGCTTTGCTTTGCTTTGCTTTGCTTTGCTTGGCGCTTTGCTTTGCTTTGCTTGGCGCTTTGCTTGGCGCTTTGCTTTGCTTTGCGCTTTGCTTTGCTTTGCTTGGCGCTTTGCTTTGCTTTGCGCTTTGCTTTGCTTTGCTTGGCGCTTTGCTTTGCTTTGCGCTTTGCTTTGCTTTGCTTGGCGCTTTGCTTTGATTTGCTTTGCTTGGCGCTTTGCTTTGCTTTGCGCTTTGCTTTGCTTTGCTTGGCGCTTTGCTTTGCTTTGCGCTTTGCTTTGCATTGCTTGGCGCTTTGCTTTGCTTTGCGCTTTGCTTTGCTTTGCTTGGCGCTTTGCTTTGTTTTACGCTTTGCTTTGCTTTGCTTTGCGCTTTGCTTTGCTTTGCGCTATGCTTTGCTTTGCTTTGCGCTTTGCTTTGCTTTGCGCTTTGCTTTGCTTTGCTTGGCGCTTTGCTTTGCTTTGCGCTTTGCTTTGCTTTGCTTGGCGCTTTGCTTTGTTTTGCGCTTTGCTTTTCTTGGCGCTTTGCTTTGCTTTGCACTTTGCTTTGCTTTGCTTGGCGCTTTGCTTTGCGCTTTGCTTTGCTTTGCTTGGCGCTTTGCTTTGCGCTTTGCTTTGCGCTTTGCTTTGCTTTGCTTTGCGCTTTGCTTTGCTTTGCTTTGCGCTTTGCTTTGCTTTGCTTTGCGCTTTGCTTTGCTTTGCGCTTTGCTTTGCTTTGCGCTTTGCTTTGCTTTGCTTGGCGCTTTGCTTGGCGCTTTGCTTTGCTTTGCTTGGCGCTTTGCTTTGCTTTGCTTTGCGCTTTGCTTTGCGCTTTGCTTTGCGCTTTACTTCGCGCTTTGCTTTGCGCTTTGCTTTGCGCTTTGCGCTTTGCTTTGCGCTTTGCTTTGCGCTTTGCTTTGCGCTTTGCTTTGCGCTTTGCTTTGCGCTTAGCTTTCCGCTTTGCGCTTTGCTTTGCGCTTTGCTTTGCTTTGCTTTGCTTGGCGCTTTGCTTTGCTTTGCTTGGCGCTTTGCTTTGCTTTGCGCTTTGCTTTGCTTAGCGCTTTGCTTTGCTTTGCGCTTTGCTTTGCTTTGCTTGGCGCTTTGCTTGGCGCTTTGCTTTGCTTTGCTTTGCTTTGCTTGGCGCTTTGCTTTGCTTTGCGCTTTGCTTTGCTTTGCGCTTTGCTTTGCTTTGCTTTGCTTGGCGCTTTGCTTTGCTTTGCGCTTTGCTTTGCTTTGCTTTGCTTGGCGCTTTGCTTTGCTTTGCGCTTTGCTTTGCGCTTTGCTTTGCTTTGCGCTTTGCTTTGATTTGCTTGGCGCTTTGCTTTGCTTTGCGCTTTGCTTTGCTTTGCTAGGCGCTTTGCTTTGCTTTGAGCTTTGCTTTGCTTTGCTTGGCGCTTTGCTTTGTTTTGCGCTTTGCTTTGCTTTGCTTGGCGCTTTGCTTTGCGCTTTGCTTTGCTTTGCTTGGCGCTTTGCTTTGCTTTGCGCATTGCTTTGCTTTGCTTTGCGCATTGCTTTGCTTTGCTTGGCGCTTTGCTTTGCTTTGCGCTTTGCTTTGCTTTGCTTGGCGCTTTGCTTTGCTTTGCGCTTTGCTTTGCTTTGCTTGGCGCTTTGCTTTGCTTTGCGCTTTGCTTTGCTTTGCTTGGCGCTTTGCTTTGCGCTTTGCTTTGCTTTGCTTTGCGCTTTGCTTTGCTTTGCTTTGCGCTTTGCTTTGCTTTGCTTGGCGCTTTGCTTTGCTCTTTGCTTGGCGCTTTGCTTGGCGCTTTGCTTTGCGCTTTGCTTTGCTTTGCTTGGCGCTTTGCTTTGCTTTGCGCTTTGCTTTGCTTTGCTTGGCGCTTTGCTTTGCTTTGCGCGGCGCTTTGCTATGCGCTTTGCTTTGCTTTGCTTAGCGCTCTGCTTTGCTTTGCGCTTTGCTTTGCTTGGCGCTTTGCTTTGCTTTGCGCTTTGCTTTGCTTTGCTTGGCGCTTTGCTTTGCTTTGCGCTTTGCTTTGCTTGGCTTGGCGCTTTGCTTTGCTTTGCTTTGCGCTTTGCTTTGCTTTGCTTGGCGCTTTGCTTTGCTTTGCTTGGCGCTTTGCTTTGCTTTGCGCTTTGCTTTGCTTTGCTTTGCGCTTTGCTTTGCTTTGCTTTGCGCTTTGCTTTGCTTTGCGCTTTGCTTTGCTTTGCTTGGCGCTTTGCTTTGCTTTGCTTGGCGCTTTGCTTTGCTATGCTTGGCGCTTTGCTTTGCTTTGCTTGGCGCTTTGCTTTGCTTTGCTTTGCTTTGCTTCGCTTGGCCTTGCTTTGCTTTGCTTTGCTTCGCTTGGCCTTGCTTTGCTTTGCTTTGCTTTGCTTTGCTTTGCTTTGCTTCGCTTTGCTTTGCTTGGCTTGGCCTTGCTTTGCTTTGCTTCGCTTTGCTTTGCTTGGCTTGGCCTTGCTTTGCGCTTTGCTTTTCTTTGCTTGGCGCTATGCTTTGCTTTGCTTGGCGCTTTGCTTTACTTTGCGCTTTGCTTTGCTTTGCTTGGCGCTTTGCTTTGCGCTTTGCTTTGCTTTGCTTTGCTTGGCGCTTTGCTTTGCTTTGCTTGGCGCTTTGCTTGGCGCTTTGCTTTCCTTTGCGCTTTGCTTTGCTTTGCTTGGCGCTTTGCTTTGCTTTGCGCTTTGCTTTGCTTTGCTTGGCGCTTTGCTTTGCTTTGCGCTTTGCTTTGCTTTGCTTTGCGCTTTGCTTTGCTTTGCTTGGCGCTTTGCTTTGCTTTGCTTTGCTTGGCGCTTTGCTTTGCTTTGCGCTTTGCTTTGCTTTGCTTGGCGCTTTGCTTTGCTTTGCGCTTTGCTTTGCATTGCTTGGCGCTTTGCTTTGCTTTGCGCTTTGCTTTGCTTTGCTTGGCGCTTTGCTTTGCGCTTTGCTTTGCTTTGCTTGGCGCTTTGCTTTGCTTTGCTTTGCGCTTTGCTTTGCTTTGCTTGGCGCTTTGCTTTGCTTTACTTGGCGCTTTGCTTTGCTTTGCGCTTTGCTTTGCTTTGCTTGGCGCTTTGCTTTGCGCTTTGCTTTGCTTTGCTTGGCGCTTTGCTTTGCTTTGCTTTGCTTGGCGCTTTGCTTTGCTTTGCTTGGCGCTTTGCTTTGCTTTGCTTGGCGCTTTGCTTTGCTTTGCGCTTTGCTTTGCTTTGCTTGGCGCTTTGCTTTGCTTTGCTTTGCTTAGCGCTTTGCTTTGCTTGGCGCTTTGCTTTGCTTTGCGCTTTGCTTTGCTTTGCGCTTTGCTTTGCTTTGCTTGGCGCTTTGCTTTGCTTGGCGCTTTGCTTTGCTTTGCGCTTTGCTTTGCTTTGCGCTTTGCTTTGCTTGGCGCTTTGCTTTGCTTTGCGCTTTGCTTTGCTTTGCTTGGCGCTTTGCTTTGCTTTGCGCTTTGCTTTGCTTTGCTTTGCTTGGCGCTTTGCTTTGCTTTGCGCTTTGCTTTGCTTTGCTTGGCGCTTTGCTTTGCTTTGCGCTTTGCTTTGCTTGGCTTGGCGCTTTGCTTTGCTTTGCGCTTTGCTTTGCTTTGCTTGGCGCTTTGCTTTGCTTTGCGCTTTGCTTTGCTTTGCTTGGCGCTTTGCTTTGCTTTGCGCTTTGCTATGCTTTGCTTGGCGCTTTGCTTTGCTTTGCGCTTTGCTTTGCTCTGCGCTTTGCTTTGCTTTGCGCTTTGCTTTGCTTTGCTTTGCTTTGCGCTTTGCTTTGCTTTGCGCTTTGCTTTGCTTTGCTTTGCTTTGCTTTACTTTGCGCTTTGCTTTGTTTTGCGCTTTGCTTTGCTTTGCTTTGCTTTGCTATGCTTTGCGCTTTGCTTTGCTTTGCGCTTTGCTTTGCTTTGCGCTTTTCTTTGCTTTGCTTTGCGCTTTGCTTTGCTTTGCGCTTTGCTTTGCTTTGCTTTGCTTTGCGCTTTGCTTTGCCTTGCTTTGCGCTTTGCTTTGCTTTGCTTCGCTTCGCTAGGCCTTGCTTTGCTTTGCTTCGCTTTGCTTCGCTTGGCCTTGCTTTGCTTTGCTTCGCTTTGCTTCGCTTGGCCTTGCTTTGCTTTGCTTCGCTTTGCTTCGCTTGGCCTTGCTTTGCTTTGCTTCGCTTGGCCTTGCTTTGCTTTGCTTTGCTTTGCTTCGCTTCGCTAGGCCTTGCTTTGCTTTGCTTCGCTTTGCTTCGCTTGGCCTTGCTTTGCTTTGCTTCGCTTTGCTTCGCTTTGCTTCGCTTGGCCTTGCTTTGCTTTGCTTCGCTTTGCTTCGCTTGGCCTTGCTTTGCTTTGCTTCGCTTGGCCTTGCTTTGCTTTGCTTCGCTTTGCTTCGCTTTGCTTCGCTTGGCCTTGCTTTTCTTTGCTTCGCTTGGCCTTGCTTTTCTTTGCTTCGCTTTGCTTCGCTTGGCCTTGCTTTGCTTTGCTTCGCTTTGCTTCGCTTGACCTTGCTTTGCTTTGCTTCGCTTTGCTTCGCTTGGCCTTGCTTTGCTTTGCTTCGCTTTGCTTCGCTTGGCCTTGCATTGCTTTGCTTCGCTTGGCCTTGCTTTGCTTTGCTTCGCTTTGCTTTGCTTTGCTTCGCTTTGCTTCGCTTTGCCTTGGTTTGCTTTGCTTCGCTTTGCTTCGCTTGGCCTTGCTTTTCTTTGCTTCGTTTTGCTTCGCTTGGCCTTGCTTTGCTTTGCTTCGCTTGGCCTTGGTTTGCTTTGCTTCGCTTTGCTTCGCTTGGCCTTGCATTGCTTTGCTTCGCTTGGCCTTGCTTTCCTTCGCTTTGCTTTGCTTCGCTTGTCCTTGCTTTGCTTTGCTTTGCTTTGCTTCGCTTGGCCTTGCTTTGCTTTGCTTCGCTTGGCCTTGGTTTGCTTTGCTTTGCTTTGCTTTGCTTGGCGCTTTGCTTTGCTTTCCTTTGCTTAGCGCTTTGCTTTGCTTGGCGCTTTGCTTTGCTTTGCGCTTTGCTTTGCTTTGCGCTTTGCTTTGCTTTGCTTGGCGCTTTGCTTTGCTTGGCGCTTTGCTTTGCTTTGCGCTTTGCTTTGCTTTGCGCTTTGCTTTGCTTGGCGCTTTGCTTTGCTTTGCGCTTTGCTTTGCTTTGCTTGGCGCTTTGCTTTGCTTTGCGCTTTGCTTTGCTTTGCTTTGCTTGGCGCTTTGCTTTGCTTTGCGCTTTGCTTTGCTTTGCTTGGCGCTTTGCTTTGATTTGCGCTTTGCTTTGCTTTGCTTGACGCTTTGCTTTGCTTTGCGCTTTGCTTTGCTTGGCTTGGCGCTTTGCTTTGCTTTGCGCTTTGCTTTGCTTTGCTTGGCGCTTTGCTTTGCTTTGCGCTTTGCTTTGCTTTGCTTTGCGCTTTGCTTTGCCTTGCTTTGCGCTTTGCTTTGCTTTGCTTCGCTTCGCTAGGCCTTGCTTTGCTTTGCTTCGCTTTGCTTCGCTTGGCCTTGCTTTGCTTTGCTTCGCTTTGCTTCGCTTGGCCTTGCTTTGCTTTGCTTCGCTTTGCTTCGCTTGGCCTTGCTTTGCTTTGCTTCGCTTGGCCTTGCTTTGCTTTGCTTTGCTTTGCTTTGCTTCGCTTCGCTAGGCCTTGCTTTGCTTTGCTTCGCTTTGCTTCGCTTGGCCTTGCTTTGCTTTGCTTCGCTTTTCTTCGCTTGGCCTTGCTTTGCTTTGCTTCGCTTGGCCTTGCTTTGCTTTGCTTCGCTTGGCCTTGCTTTGCTTTGCTTCGCTTTGCTTCGCTTTGCTTCGCTTGGCCTTGCTTTTCTTTGCTTCGCTTGGCCTTGCTTTTCTTTGCTTCGCTTTGCTTCGCTTGGCCTTGCTTTGCTTTGCTTCGCTTTGCTTCGCTTGACCTTGCTTTGCTTTGCTTCGCTTTGCTTCGCTTGGCCTTGCTTTGCTTTGCTTCGCTTTGCTTCGCTTGGCCTTGCATTGCTTTGCTTCGCTTGGCCTTGCTTTGCTTTGCTTCGCTTTGCTTTGCTTTGCTTCGCTTTGCTTCGCTTTGCCTTGCTTTGCTTTGCTTCGCTTTGCTTCGCTTGGCCTTGCTTTTCTTTGCTTCGCTTTGCTTCGCTTTGCTTCGCTTGGCCTTGCTTTTCTTTGCTTCGCTTGGCCTTGCTTTTCTTTGCTTCGCTTTGCTTCGCTTGGCCTTGCATTGCTTTGCTTCGCTTGGCCTTGCTTTGCTTTGCTTCGCTTTGCTTTGCTTTGCTTCGCTTTGCTTCGCTTTGCCTTGCTTTGCTTTGCTTCGCTTTGCTTCGCTTGGCCTTGCTTTTCTTTGCTTCGTTTTGCTTCGCTTGGCCTTGCTTTGCTTTGCTTCGCTTGGCCTTGCTTTGCTTTGCTTCGCTTTGCTTCGCTTTGCTTCGCTTGGCCTTGGTTTGCTTTGCTTCGCTTTGCTTCGCTTGGCCTTGCATTGCTTTGCTTCGCTTGGCCTTGCTTTCCTTCGCTTTGCTTTGCTTCGCTTGTCCTTGCTTTGCTTTGCTTTGCTTTGCTTCGCTTGGCCTTGCTTTGCTTTGCTTTGCTTTGCTTCGCTTGGCCTTGCTTTGCTTTGCTTTGCTTCGCTTGGCCTTGCTTTGCTTTGCTTTGCTTTGCTTCGCTTGGCCTTGGTTTGCTTTGCTTTGCTTCGCTTGGCCTTGCTTTGCTTTGCTTTGCTTTGCTTTGCTTTGCTTTGCTTTGCTTTGCTTCGCTTTGCTTTGCTTGGCTTGGCCTTGCTTTGCTTTGCTTCGCTTTGCTTTGCTTGGCTTGGCCTTGCTTTGCGCTTTGCTTTTCTTTGCTTGGCGCTATGCTTTGCTTTGCTTGGCGCTTTGCTTTACTTTGCGCTTTGCTTTGCTTTGCTTGGCGCTTTGCTTTGCGCTTTGCTTTGCTTTGCTTTGCTTTGCTTGGCGCTTTGCTTTGCTTTGCTTGGCGCTTTGCTTGGCGCTTTGCTTTGCTTTGCGCTTTGCTTTGCTTTGCTTGGCGCTTTGCTTTGCTTTGCGCTTTGCTTTGCTTTGCTTGGCGCTTTGCTTTGCTTTGCGCTTTGCTTTGCTTTGCTTGGCGCTTTGCTTTGATTTGCTTTGCTTGGCGCTTTGCTTTGCTTTGCGCTTTGCTTTGCTTTGCTTGGCGCTTTGCTTTGCTTTGCGCTTTGCTTTGCATTGCTTGGCGCTTTGCTTTGCTTTGCGCTTTGCTTTGCTTTGCTTGGCGCTTTGCTTTGTTTTACGCTTTGCTTTGCTTTGCTTTGCGCTTTGCTTTGCTTTGCGCTATGCTTTGCTTTGCTTTGCGCTTTGCTTTGCTTTGCGCTTTGCTTTGCTTTGCTTGGCGCTTTGCTTTGCTTTGCGCTTTGCTTTGCTTTGCTTGGCGCTTTGCTTTGTTTTGCGCTTTGCTTTTCTTGGCGCTTTGCTTTGCTTTGCACTTTGCTTTGCTTTGCTTGGCGCTTTGCTTTGCGCTTTGCTTTGCTTTGCTTGGCGCTTTGCTTTGCGCTTTGCTTTGCGCTTTGCTTTGCTTTGCTTTGCGCTTTGCTTTGCTTTGCTTTGCGCTTTGCTTTGCTTTGCTTTGCGCTTTGCTTTGCTTTGCGCTTTGCTTTGCTTTGCGCTTTGCTTTGCTTTGCTTGGCGCTTTGCTTGGCGCTTTGCTTTGCTTTGCTTGGCGCTTTGCTTTGCTTTGCTTTGCGCTTTGCTTTGCGCTTTGCTTTGCGCTTTACTTCGCGCTTTGCTTTGCGCTTTGCTTTGCGCTTTGCGCTTTGCTTTGCGCTTTGCTTTGCGCTTTGCTTTGCGCTTTGCTTTGCGCTTTGCTTTGCGCTTAGCTTTCCGCTTTGCGCTTTGCTTTGCGCTTTGCTTTGCTTTGCTTTGCTTGGCGCTTTGCTTTGCTTTGCTTGGCGCTTTGCTTTGCTTTGCGCTTTGCTTTGCTTAGCGCTTTGCTTTGCTTTGCGCTTTGCTTTGCTTTGCTTGGCGCTTTGCTTGGCGCTTTGCTTTGCTTTGCTTTGCTTTGCTTGGCGCTTTGCTTTGCTTTGCGCTTTGCTTTGCTTTGCGCTTTGCTTTGCTTTGCTTTGCTTGGCGCTTTGCTTTGCTTTGCGCTTTGCTTTGCTTTGCTTTGCTTGGCGCTTTGCTTTGCTTTGCGCTTTGCTTTGCGCTTTGCTTTGCTTTGCGCTTTGCTTTGATTTGCTTGGCGCTTTGCTTTGCTTTGCGCTTTGCTTTGCTTTGCTAGGCGCTTTGCTTTGCTTTGAGCTTTGCTTTGCTTTGCTTGGCGCTTTGCTTTGTTTTGCGCTTTGCTTTGCTTTGCTTGGCGCTTTGCTTTGCGCTTTGCTTTGCTTTGCTTGGCGCTTTGCTTTGCTTTGCGCATTGCTTTGCTTTGCTTTGCGCATTGCTTTGCTTTGCTTGGCGCTTTGCTTTGCTTTGCGCTTTGCTTTGCTTTGCTTGGCGCTTTGCTTTGCTTTGCGCTTTGCTTTGCTTTGCTTGGCGCTTTGCTTTGCTTTGCGCTTTGCTTTGCTTTGCTTGGCGCTTTGCTTTGCGCTTTGCTTTGCTTTGCTTTGCGCTTTGCTTTGCTTTGCTTTGCGCTTTGCTTTGCTTTGCTTGGCGCTTTGCTTTGCTCTTTGCTTGGCGCTTTGCTTGGCGCTTTGCTTTGCGCTTTGCTTTGCTTTGCTTGGCGCTTTGCTTTGCTTTGCGCTTTGCTTTGCTTTGCTTGGCGCTTTGCTTTGCTTTGCGCGGCGCTTTGCTATGCGCTTTGCTTTGCTTTGCTTAGCGCTCTGCTTTGCTTTGCGCTTTGCTTTGCTTGGCGCTTTGCTTTGCTTTGCGCTTTGCTTTGCTTTGCTTGGCGCTTTGCTTTGCTTTGCGCTTTGCTTTGCTTGGCTTGGCGCTTTGCTTTGCTTTGCTTTGCGCTTTGCTTTGCTTTGCTTGGCGCTTTGCTTTGCTTTGCTTGGCGCTTTGCTTTGCTTTGCGCTTTGCTTTGCTTTGCTTTGCGCTTTGCTTTGCTTTGCTTTGCGCTTTGCTTTGCTTTGCGCTTTGCTTTGCTTTGCTTGGCGCTTTGCTTTGCTTTGCTTGGCGCTTTGCTTTGCTATGCTTGGCGCTTTGCTTTGCTTTGCTTGGCGCTTTGCTTTGCTTTGCTTTGCTTTGCTTCGCTTGGCCTTGCTTTGCTTTGCTTTGCTTCGCTTGGCCTTGCTTTGCTTTGCTTTGCTTTGCTTTGCTTTGCTTTGCTTCGCTTTGCTTTGCTTGGCTTGGCCTTGCTTTGCTTTGCTTCGCTTTGCTTTGCTTGGCTTGGCCTTGCTTTGCGCTTTGCTTTTCTTTGCTTGGCGCTATGCTTTGCTTTGCTTGGCGCTTTGCTTTACTTTGCGCTTTGCTTTGCTTTGCTTGGCGCTTTGCTTTGCGCTTTGCTTTGCTTTGCTTTGCTTGGCGCTTTGCTTTGCTTTGCTTGGCGCTTTGCTTGGCGCTTTGCTTTCCTTTGCGCTTTGCTTTGCTTTGCTTGGCGCTTTGCTTTGCTTTGCGCTTTGCTTTGCTTTGCTTGGCGCTTTGCTTTGCTTTGCGCTTTGCTTTGCTTTGCTTTGCGCTTTGCTTTGCTTTGCTTGGCGCTTTGCTTTGCTTTGCTTTGCTTGGCGCTTTGCTTTGCTTTGCGCTTTGCTTTGCTTTGCTTGGCGCTTTGCTTTGCTTTGCGCTTTGCTTTGCATTGCTTGGCGCTTTGCTTTGCTTTGCGCTTTGCTTTGCTTTGCTTGGCGCTTTGCTTTGCGCTTTGCTTTGCTTTGCTTGGCGCTTTGCTTTGCTTTGCTTTGCGCTTTGCTTTGCTTTGCTTGGCGCTTTGCTTTGCTTTACTTGGCGCTTTGCTTTGCTTTGCGCTTTGCTTTGCTTTGCTTGGCGCTTTGCTTTGCGCTTTGCTTTGCTTTGCTTGGCGCTTTGCTTTGCTTTGCTTTGCTTGGCGCTTTGCTTTGCTTTGCTTGGCGCTTTGCTTTGCTTTGCTTGGCGCTTTGCTTTGCTTTGCGCTTTGCTTTGCTTTGCTTGGCGCTTTGCTTTGCTTTGCTTTGCTTAGCGCTTTGCTTTGCTTGGCGCTTTGCTTTGCTTTGCGCTTTGCTTTGCTTTGCGCTTTGCTTTGCTTTGCTTGGCGCTTTGCTTTGCTTGGCGCTTTGCTTTGCTTTGCGCTTTGCTTTGCTTTGCGCTTTGCTTTGCTTGGCGCTTTGCTTTGCTTTGCGCTTTGCTTTGCTTTGCTTGGCGCTTTGCTTTGCTTTGCGCTTTGCTTTGCTTTGCTTTGCTTGGCGCTTTGCTTTGCTTTGCGCTTTGCTTTGCTTTGCTTGGCGCTTTGCTTTGCTTTGCGCTTTGCTTTGCTTGGCTTGGCGCTTTGCTTTGCTTTGCGCTTTGCTTTGCTTTGCTTGGCGCTTTGCTTTGCTTTGCGCTTTGCTTTGCTTTGCTTGGCGCTTTGCTTTGCTTTGCGCTTTGCTATGCTTTGCTTGGCGCTTTGCTTTGCTTTGCGCTTTGCTTTGCTCTGCGCTTTGCTTTGCTTTGCGCTTTGCTTTGCTTTGCTTTGCTTTGCGCTTTGCTTTGCTTTGCGCTTTGCTTTGCTTTGCTTTGCTTTGCTTTACTTTGCGCTTTGCTTTGTTTTGCGCTTTGCTTTGCTTTGCTTTGCTTTGCTATGCTTTGCGCTTTGCTTTGCTTTGCGCTTTGCTTTGCTTTGCGCTTTTCTTTGCTTTGCTTTGCGCTTTGCTTTGCTTTGCGCTTTGCTTTGCTTTGCTTTGCTTTGCGCTTTGCTTTGCCTTGCTTTGCGCTTTGCTTTGCTTTGCTTCGCTTCGCTAGGCCTTGCTTTGCTTTGCTTCGCTTTGCTTCGCTTGGCCTTGCTTTGCTTTGCTTCGCTTTGCTTCGCTTGGCCTTGCTTTGCTTTGCTTCGCTTTGCTTCGCTTGGCCTTGCTTTGCTTTGCTTCGCTTGGCCTTGCTTTGCTTTGCTTTGCTTTGCTTCGCTTCGCTAGGCCTTGCTTTGCTTTGCTTCGCTTTGCTTCGCTTGGCCTTGCTTTGCTTTGCTTCGCTTTGCTTCGCTTTGCTTCGCTTGGCCTTGCTTTGCTTTGCTTCGCTTTGCTTCGCTTGGCCTTGCTTTGCTTTGCTTCGCTTGGCCTTGCTTTGCTTTGCTTCGCTTTGCTTCGCTTTGCTTCGCTTGGCCTTGCTTTTCTTTGCTTCGCTTGGCCTTGCTTTTCTTTGCTTCGCTTTGCTTCGCTTGGCCTTGCTTTGCTTTGCTTCGCTTTGCTTCGCTTGACCTTGCTTTGCTTTGCTTCGCTTTGCTTCGCTTGGCCTTGCTTTGCTTTGCTTCGCTTTGCTTCGCTTGGCCTTGCATTGCTTTGCTTCGCTTGGCCTTGCTTTGCTTTGCTTCGCTTTGCTTTGCTTTGCTTCGCTTTGCTTCGCTTTGCCTTGGTTTGCTTTGCTTCGCTTTGCTTCGCTTGGCCTTGCTTTTCTTTGCTTCGTTTTGCTTCGCTTGGCCTTGCTTTGCTTTGCTTCGCTTGGCCTTGGTTTGCTTTGCTTCGCTTTGCTTCGCTTGGCCTTGCATTGCTTTGCTTCGCTTGGCCTTGCTTTCCTTCGCTTTGCTTTGCTTCGCTTGTCCTTGCTTTGCTTTGCTTTGCTTTGCTTCGCTTGGCCTTGCTTTGCTTTGCTTCGCTTGGCCTTGGTTTGCTTTGCTTTGCTTTGCTTTGCTTGGCGCTTTGCTTTGCTTTCCTTTGCTTAGCGCTTTGCTTTGCTTGGCGCTTTGCTTTGCTTTGCGCTTTGCTTTGCTTTGCGCTTTGCTTTGCTTTGCTTGGCGCTTTGCTTTGCTTGGCGCTTTGCTTTGCTTTGCGCTTTGCTTTGCGCTTTGCTTTGCTTTGCGCTTTGCTTTGCTTGGCGCTTTGCTTTGCTTTGCGCTTTGCTTTGCTTTGCTTGGCGCTTTGCTTTGCTTTGCGCTTTGCTTTGCTTTGCTTTGCTTGGCGCTTTGCTTTGCTTTGCGCTTTGCTTTGCTTTGCTTGGCGCTTTGCTTTGATTTGCGCTTTGCTTTGCTT
This sequence comes from Ectobius pallidus, assembly GCA_964059195.1. Lineage (NCBI taxonomy): Eukaryota > Metazoa > Arthropoda > Insecta > Blattodea > Ectobiidae > Ectobius > Ectobius pallidus. Next base: position 54,299 of record CAXKWD010000147.1, read on the forward strand.
TGCTTGACGCTTTGCTTTGCTTTGCGCTTTGCTTTGCTTGGCTTGGCGCTTTGCTTTGCTTTGCGCTTTGCTTTGCTTTGCTTGGCGCTTTGCTTTGCTTTGCGCTTTGCTTTGCTTTGCTTTGCGCTTTGCTTTGCCTTGCTTTGCGCTTTGCTTTGCTTTGCTTCGCTTCGCTAGGCCTTGCTTTGCTTTGCTTCGCTTTGCTTCGCTTGGCCTTGCTTTGCTTTGCTTCGCTTTGCTTCGCTTGGCCTTGCTTTGCTTTGCTTCGCTTTGCTTCGCTTGGCCTTGCTTTGCTTTGCTTCGCTTGGCCTTGCTTTGCTTTGCTTTGCTTTGCTTTGCTTCGCTTCGCTAGCCCTTGCTTTGCTTTGCTTCGCTTTGCTTCGCTTGGCCTTGCTTTGCTTTGCTTCGCTTTTCTTCGCTTGGCCTTGCTTTGCTTTGCTTCGCTTGGCCTTGCTTTGCTTTGCTTCGCTTGGCCTTGCTTTGCTTTGCTTCGCTTTGCTTCGCTTTGCTTCGCTTGGCCTTGCTTTTCTTTGCTTCGCTTGGCCTTGCTTTTCTTTGCTTCGCTTTGCTTCGCTTGGCCTTGCTTTGCTTTGCTTCGCTTTGCTTCGCTTGACCTTGCTTTGCTTTGCTTCGCTTTGCTTCGCTTGGCCTTGCTTTGCTTTGCTTCGCTTTGCTTCGCTTGGCCTTGCATTGCTTTGCTTCGCTTGGCCTTGCTTTGCTTTGCTTCGCTTTGCTTTGCTTTGCTTCGCTTTGCTTCGCTTTGCCTTGCTTTGCTTTGCTTCGCTTTGCTTCGCTTGGCCTTGCTTTTCTTTGCTTCGTTTTGCTTCGCTTGGCCTTGCTTTGCTTTGCTTCGCTTGGCCTTGCTTTGCTTTGCTTCGCTTTGCTTCGCTTTGCTTCGCTTGGCCTTGGTTTGCTTTGCTTCGCTTTGCTTCGCTTGGCCTTGCATTGCTTTGCTTCGCTTGGCCTTGCTTTCCTTCGCTTTGCTTTGCTTCGCTTGTCCTTGCTTTGCTTTGCTTTGCTTTGCTTCGCTTGGCCTTGCTTTGCTTTGCTTTGCTTTGCTTCGCTTGGCCTTGCTTTGCTTTGCTTTGCTTCGCTTGGCCTTGCTTTGCTTTGCTTTGCTTTGCTTCGCTTGGCCTTGGTTTGCTTTGCTTTGCTTCGCTTGGCCTTGCTTTGCTTTGCTTTGCTTTGCTTTGCTTTGCTTTGCTTCGCTTTGCTTTGCTTGGCTTGGCCTTGCTTTGCTTTGCTTCGCTTTGCTTTGCTTGGCTTGGCCTTGCTTTGCGCTTTGCTTTTCTTTGCTTGGCGCTATGCTTTGCTTTGCTTGGCGCTTTGCTTTACTTTGCGCTTTGCTTTGCTTTGCTTGGCGCTTTGCTTTGCGCTTTGCTTTGCTTTGCTTTGCTTTGCTTGGCGCTTTGCTTTGCTTTGCTTGGCGCTTTGCTTGGCGCTTTGCTTTGCTTTGCGCTTTGCTTTGCTTTGCTTGGCGCTTTGCTTTGCTTTGCGCTTTGCTTTGCTTTGCTTGGCGCTTTGCTTTGCTTTGCGCTTTGCTTTGCTTTGCTTGGCGCTTTGCTTTGATTTGCTTTGCTTGGCGCTTTGCTTTGCTTTGCGCTTTGCTTTGCTTTGCTTGGCGCTTTGCTTTGCTTTGCGCTTTGCTTTGCATTGCTTGGCGCTTTGCTTTGCTTTGCGCTTTGCTTTGCTTTGCTTGGCGCTTTGCTTTGTTTTACGCTTTGCTTTGCTTTGCTTTGCGCTTTGCTTTGCTTTGCGCTATGCTTTGCTTTGCTTTGCGCTTTGCTTTGCTTTGCGCTTTGCTTTGCTTTGCTTGGCGCTTTGCTTTGCTTTGCGCTTTGCTTTGCTTTGCTTGGCGCTTTGCTTTGTTTTGCGCTTTGCTTTGCTTGGCGCTTTGCTTTGCTTTGCACTTTGCTTTGCTTTGCTTGGCGCTTTGCTTTGCGCTTTGCTTTGCTTTGCTTGGCGCTTTGCTTTGCGCTTTGCTTTGCGCTTTGCTTTGCTTTGCTTTGCGCTTTGCTTTGCTTTGCTTTGCGCTTTGCTTTGCTTTGCTTTGCGCTTTGCTTTGCTTTGCGCTTTGCTTTGCTTTGCGCTTTGCTTTGCTTTGCTTGGCGCTTTGCTTGGCGCTTTGCTTTGCTTTGCTTGGCGCTTTGCTTTGCTTTGCTTTGCGCTTTGCTTTGCGCTTTGCTTTGCGCTTTACTTCGCGCTTTGCTTTGCGCTTTGCTTTGCGCTTTGCGCTTTGCTTTGCGCTTTGCTTTGCGCTTTGCTTTGCGCTTTGCGCTTTGCTTTGCGCTTTGCTTTGCGCTTAGCTTTCCGCTTTGCGCTTTGCTTTGCGCTTTGCTTTGCTTTGCTTTGCTTGGCGCTTTGCTTTGCTTTGCTTGGCGCTTTGCTTTGCTTTGCGCTTTGCTTTGCTTAGCGCTTTGCTTTGCTTTGCGCTTTGCTTTGCTTTGCTTGGCGCCTTGCTTGGCGCTTTGCTTTGCTTTGCTTTGCTTTGCTTGGCGCTTTGCTTTGCTTTGCGCTTTGCTTTGCTTTGCTTTGCTTGGCGCTTTGCTTTGCTTTGCGCTTTGCTTTGCTTTGCTTTGCTTGGCGCTTTGCTTTGCTTTGCGCTTTGCTTTGCGCTTTGCTTTGCTTTGCGCTTTGCTTTGATTTGCTTGGCGCTTTGCTTTGCTTTGCGCTTTGCTTTGCTTTGCTAGGCGCTTTGCTTTGCTTTGAGCTTTGCTTTGCTTTGCTTGGCGCTTTGCTTTGTTTTGCGCTTTGCTTTGCTTTGCTTGGCGCTTTGCTTTGCGCTTTGCTTTGCTTTGCTTGGCGCTTTGCTTTGCTTTGCGCATTGCTTTGCTTTGCTTTGCGCATTGCTTTGCTTTGCTTGGCGCTTTGCTTTGCTTTGCGCTTTGCTTTGCTTTGCTTGGCGCTTTGCTTTGCTTTGCGCTTTGCTTTGCTTTGCTTGGCGCTTTGCTTTGCTTTGCGCTTTGCTTTGCTTTGCTTGGCGCTTTGCTTTGCGCTTTGCTTTGCTTTGCTTTGCGCTTTGCTTTGCTTTGCTTTGCGCTTTGCTTTGCTTTGCTTGGCGCTTTGCTTTGCTCTTTGCTTGGCGCTTTGCTTGGCGCTTTGCTTTGCGCTTTGCTTTGCTTTGCTTGGCGCTTTGCTTTGCTTTGCGCTTTGCTTTGCTTTGCTTGGCGCTTTGCTTTGCTTTGCGCGGCGCTTTGCTATGCGCTTTGCTTTGCTTTGCTTAGCGCTCTGCTTTGCTTTGCGCTTTGCTTTGCTTGGCGCTTTGCTTTGCTTTGCGCTTTGCTTTGCTTTGCTTGGCGCTTTGCTTTGCTTTGCGCTTTGCTTTGCTTGGCTTGGCGCTTTGCTTTGCTTTGCTTTGCGCTTTGCTTTGCTTTGCTTGGCGCTTTGCTTTGCTTTGCTTGGCGCTTTGCTTTGCTTTGCGCTTTGCTTTGCGCTTTGCTTTGCTTTGCTTTGCGCTTTGCTTTGCTTTGCGCTTTGCTTTGCTTTGCTTGGCGCTTTGCTTTGCTTTGCTTGGCGCTTTGCTTTGCTATGCTTGGCGCTTTGCTTTGCTTTGCTTGGCGCTTTGCTTTGCTTTGCTTTGCTTTGCTTCGCTTGGCCTTGCTTTGCTTTGCTTTGCTTCGCTTGGCCTTGCTTTGCTTTGCTTTGCTTTGCTTTGCTTTGCTTTGCTTCGCTTTGCTTTGCTTGGCTTGGCCTTGCTTTGCTTTGCTTCGCTTTGCTTTGCTTGGCTTGGCCTTGCTTTGCTTTGCTTCGCTTTGCTTTGCTTGGCTTGGCCTTGCTTTGCGCTTTGCTTTTCTTTGCTTGGCGCTATGCTTTGCTTTGCTTGGCGCTTTGCTTTACTTTGCGCTTTGCTTTGCTTTGCTTGGCGCTTTGCTTTGCGCTTTGCTTTGCTTTGCTTTGCTTGGCGCTTTGCTTTGCTTTGCTTGGCGCTTTGCTTGGCGCTTTGCTTTCCTTTGCGCTTTGCTTTGCTTTGCTTGGCGCTTTGCTTTGCTTTGCGCTTTGCTTTGCTTTGCTTGGCGCTTTGCTTTGCTTTGCGCTTTGCTTTGCTTTGCTTTGCGCTTTGCTTTGCTTTGCTTGGCGCTTTGCTTTGCTTTGCTTTGCTTGGCGCTTTGCTTTGCTTTGCGCTTTGCTTTGCTTTGCTTGGCGCTTTGCTTTGCTTTGCGCTTTGCTTTGCATTGCTTGGCGCTTTGCTTTGCTTTGCGCTTTGCTTTGCTTTGCTTGGCGCTTTGCTTTGCGCTTTGCTTTGCTTTGCTTGGCGCTTTGCTTTGCTTTGCTTTGCGCTTTGCTTTGCTTTGCTTGGCGCTTTGCTTTGCTTTACTTGGCGCTTTGCTTTGCTTTGCGCTTTGCTTTGCTTTGCTTGGCGCTTTGCTTTGCGCTTTGCTTTGCTTTGCTTGGCGCTTTGCTTTGCTTTGCTTTGCTTGGCGCTTTGCTTTGCTTTGCTTGGCGCTTTGCTTTGCTTTGCTTGGCGCTTTGCTTTGCTTTGCGCTTTGCTTTGCTTTGCTTGGCGCTTTGCTTTGCTTTGCTTTGCTTAGCGCTTTGCTTTGCTTGGCGCTTTGCTTTGCTTTGCGCTTTGCTTTGCTTTGCGCTTTGCTTTGCTTTGCTTGGCGCTTTGCTTTGCTTGGCGCTTTGCTTTGCTTTGCGCTTTGCTTTGCTTTGCGCTTTGCTTTGCTTGGCGCTTTGCTTTGCTTTGCGCTTTGCTTTGCTTTGCTTGGCGCTTTGCTTTGCTTTGCGCTTTGCTTTGCTTTGCTTTGCTTGGCGCTTTGCTTTGCTTTGCGCTTTGCTTTGCTTTGCTTGGCGCTTTGCTTTGCTTTGCGCTTTGCTTTGCTTGGCTTGGCGCTTTGCTTTGCTTTGCGCTTTGCTTTGCTTTGCTTGGCGCTTTGCTTTGCTTTGCGCTTTGCTTTGCTTTGCTTGGCGCTTTGCTTTGCTTTGCGCTTTGCTATGCTTTGCTTGGCGCTTTGCTTTGCTTTGCGCTTTGCTTTGCTCTGCGCTTTGCTTTGCTTTGCGCTTTGCTTTGCTTTGCTTTGCTTTGCGCTTTGCTTTGCTTTGCGCTTTGCTTTGCTTTGCTTTGCTTTGCTTTACTTTGCGCTTTGCTTTGTTTTGCGCTTTGCTTTGCTTTGCTTTGCTTTGCTATGCTTTGCGCTTTGCTTTGCTTTGCGCTTTGCTTTGCTTTGCGCTTTTCTTTGCTTTGCTTTGCGCTTTGCTTTGCTTTGCGCTTTGCTTTGCTTTGCTTTGCTTTGCGCTTTGCTTTGCCTTGCTTTGCGCTTTGCTTTGCTTTGCTTCGCTTCGCTAGGCCTTGCTTTGCTTTGCTTCGCTTTGCTTCGCTTGGCCTTGCTTTGCTTTGCTTCGCTTTGCTTCGCTTGGCCTTGCTTTGCTTTGCTTCGCTTTGCTTCGCTTGGCCTTGCTTTGCTTTGCTTCGCTTGGCCTTGCTTTGCTTTGCTTTGCTTTGCTTCGCTTCGCTAGGCCTTGCTTTGCTTTGCTTCGCTTTGCTTCGCTTGGCCTTGCTTTGCTTTGCTTCGCTTTGCTTCGCTTTGCTTCGCTTTGCTTCGCTTGGCCTTGCTTTGCTTTGCTTCGCTTTGCTTCGCTTGGCCTTGCTTTGCTTTGCTTCGCTTGGCCTTGCTTTGCTTTGCTTCGCTTTGCTTCGCTTTGCTTCGCTTGGCCTTGCTTTTCTTTGCTTCGCTTGGCCTTGCTTTTCTTTGCTTCGCTTTGCTTCGCTTGGCCTTGCTTTGCTTTGCTTCGCTTTGCTTCGCTTGACCTTGCTTTGCTTTGCTTCGCTTTGCTTCGCTTGGCCTTGCTTTGCTTTGCTTCGCTTTGCTTCGCTTGGCCTTGCATTGCTTTGCTTCGCTTGGCCTTGCTTTGCTTTGCTTCGCTTTGCTTTGCTTTGCTTCGCTTTGCTTCGCTTTGCCTTGGTTTGCTTTGCTTCGCTTTGCTTCGCTTGGCCTTGCTTTTCTTTGCTTCGTTTTGCTTCGCTTGGCCTTGCTTTGCTTTGCTTCGCTTGGCCTTGGTTTGCTTTGCTTCGCTTTGCTTCGCTTGGCCTTGCATTGCTTTGCTTCGCTTGGCCTTGCTTTCCTTCGCTTTGCTTTGCTTCGCTTGTCCTTGCTTTGCTTTGCTTTGCTTTGCTTCGCTTGGCCTTGCTTTGCTTTGCTTTGCTTTGCTTCGCTTGGCCTTGCTTTGCTTTGCTTTGCTTCGCTTGGCCTTGCTTTGCTTTGCTTTGCTTTGCTTCGCTTGGCCTTGCTTTGCTTTGCTTTGCTTCGCTTGGCCTTGCTTTGCTTTGCTTTGCTTTGCTTTGCTTTGCTTTGCTTCGCTTTGCTTTGCTTGGCTTGGCCTTGCTTTGCTTTGCTTCGCTTTGCTTTGCTTGGCTTGGCCTTGCTTTGCGCTTTGCTTTTCTTTGCTTGGCGCTATGCTTTGCTTTGCTTGGCGCTTTGCTTTACTTTGCGCTTTTCTTTGCTTTGCTTGGCGCTTTGCTTTGCGCTTTGCTTTGCGCTTTGCTTTGCTTTGCTTGGCGCTTTGCTTTGCTTTGCTTGGCGCTTTGCTTGGCGCTTTGCTTTGCTTTGCGCTTTGCTTTGCTTTGCTTGGCGCTTTGCTTTGCTTTGCGCTTTGCTTTGCTTTGCTTGGCGCTTTGCTTTGCTTTGCGCTTTGCTTTGCTTTGCTTGGCGCTTTGCTTTGCTTTGCTTGGCGCTTTGCTTTGCTTTGCGCTTTGCTTTGCTTTGCTTGGCGCTTTGCTTTGCTTTGCGCTTTGCTTTGCATTGCTTGGCGCTTTGCTTTGCTTTGCGCTTTGCTTTGCTTTGCTTGGCGCTTTGCTTTGTTTTACGCTTTGCTTTGCTTTGCTTTGCTTTGCGCTTTGCTTTGCTTTGCGCTTTGCTTTGCTTTGCGCTTTGCTTTGCTTTGCGCTTTGCTTTGCTTTGCTTGGCGCTTTGCTTTGCTTTGCGCTTTGCTTTGCTTTGCTTGGCGCTTTGCTTTGTTTTGCGCTTTGCTTTGCTTGGCGCTTTGCTTTGCTTTGCACTTTGCTTTGCTTTGCTTGGCGCTTTGCTTTGCGCTTTGCTTTGCTTTGCTTGGCGCTTTGCTTTGCGCTTTGCTTTGCGCTTTGCTTTGCTTTGCTTTGCGCTTTGCTTTGCGCTTTGCTTTGCTTTGCTTGGCGCTTTGCTTGGCGCTTTGCTTTGCGCTTTGCTTGGCGCTTTGCTTTGCGCTTTGCTTGGCGCTTTGCTTTGCGCTTTGCTTTGCGCTTTGCTTCGCGCTTTGCTTTGCGCTTTGCTTCGCGCTTTGCTTTGCGCTTTGGTTCGCGCTTTGCTTTGCGCTTTGCTTTGCGCTTTGCTTCGCGTTTTGCTTTGCGCTTTGCTTTGCGCTTTGCTTCACGCTTTGCTTTGCGCTTTGCTTTGCGCTTTGCTTCGCGCTTTGCTTTGCGCTTTGCTTTGCGCTTTGCTTTGCGCTTTGCTTTGCGCTTTGCTTTGCGCTTTGCTTTGCGCTTTGCTTTGCGCTTTGCTTTGCGCTTTGCTTTGCGCTTTGCTTTGCGCTTTGCTTTGCGCTTTGCTTTGCGCTTTGCTTTGCGCTTTGCTTTGCGCTTTGCTTTGCGCTTTGCTTTGCGCTTTGCTTTGCGCTTTGCTTTGCGCTTTGCTTTGCGCTTTGCTTTGCGCTTTGCTTTGCGCTTTGCTTTGCGCTTTGCGCTTTACTTTGCGCTTTGCTTTGCGCTTTGCTTTGCGCTTTGCGCTTTACTTTGCGCTTTGCTTTGCGCTTTGCTTTGCGCTTTGCGCTTTGCTTTGCGCTTTGCTTTGCTTTGCTTTGCGCTTTGCTTTGCGCTTTGCTTTGCTTTGCGCTTTGCTTTGCTTTGCTTTGCTTTGCTTTGCGCTTTGCTTTGCGCTTTGCTTTGCTTTGCTTTGCTTTGCGCTTTGCTTTGCTTTGCTTTGCTTTGCTTTGCGCTTTGCTTTGCTTTGCTTTGCGCTTTGCTTTGCTTTGCTTTGCTTTGCGCTTTGCTTTGCTTTGCGCTTTGCTTTGCTTTGCTTTGCTTTGCGCTTTGCTTTGCTTTGCGCTTTGCTTTGCTTTGCTTTGCTTTGCGCTTTGCTTTGCTTTGCTTTGCGCTTTGCTTTGCTTTGCTTTGCTTTGCGCTTTGCTTTGCTTTGCGCTTTGCTTTGCTTTGCGCTTTGCTTTGCTTTGCTTTGCTTTGCGCTTTGCTTTGCTTTGCGCTTTGCTTTGCTTTGCTTTGCTTTGCGCTTTGCTTTGCTTTGCGCTTTGCTTTGCTTTGCGCTTTGCTTTGCGCTTTGCTTTGCTTTGCGCTTTGCTTTGCTTTGCGCTTTGCTTTGCTTTGCGCTTTGCTTTGCTTTGCGCTTTGCTTTGCTTTGCGCTTTGCTTTGCTTTGCGCTTTGCTTTGCTTTGCTTTGCGCTTTGCTTTGCTTTGCTTTGCTTTGCTTTGCGCTTTGCTTTGCTTTGCTTTGCGCTTTGCTTTGCTTTGCTTTGCGCTTTGCTTTCCTTTGCTTTGCTTTGCGCTTTGCTTTGCTTTGCTTTGCGCTTTGCTTTGCTTTGCGCTTTGCTTTGCTTTGCGCTTTGCTTTGCTTTGCGCTTTGCTTTGCTTTGCACTTTGCTTTGCTTTGCGCTTTGCTTTGCTTTGCGCTTTGCTTTGCTTTGCGCTTTGCTTTGCTTTGCGCTTTGCTTTGCTTTGCGCTTTGCTTTGCTTTGCGCTTTGCTTTGCTTTGCGCTTTGCTTTGCTTTGCGCTTTGCTTTGCTTTGCGCTTTGCTTTGCTTTGCGCTTTGCTTTGCTTTGCGCTTTGCTTTGCTTTGCGCTTTGCTTTGCTTTGCGCTTTGCTTTGCTTTGCGCTTTGCTTTGCTTTGCGCTTTGCTTTGCTTTGCGCTTTGCTTTGCTTTGCGCTTTGCTTTGCTTTGCGCTTTGCTTTGCTTTGCGCTTTGCTTTGCTTTGCGCTTTGCTTTGCTTTGCGCTTTGCTTTGCTTTGCGCTTTGCTTTGCTTTGCGCTTTGCTTTGCTTTGCGCTTTGCTTTGCTTTGCGCTTTGCTTTGCTTTGCGCTTTGCTTTGCTTTGCGCTTTGCTTTGCTTTGCGCTTTGCTTTGCTTTGCGCTTTGCTTTGCTTTGCGCTTTGCTTTGCTTTGCGCTTTGCTTTGCTTTGCGCTTTGCTTTGCTTTGCGCTTTGCTTTGCTTTGCGCTTTGCTTTGCTTTGCTTGGCGCTTTGCTTTGCGCTTTGCTTTGCTTTGCTTTGCGCTTTGCTTTGCTTTGCTTGGCGCTTTGCTTTGCTTTGCGCTTTGCTTTGCTTGGCTTGGCGCTTTGCTTTGCTTTGCTTTGCGCTTTGCTTTGCTTTGCTTGGCGCTTTGCTTTGCCTTGCTTGGCGCTTTGCTTTGCTTTGCGCTTTGCTTTGCTTTGCTTTGCGCTTTGCTTTGCTTTGCTTTGCTTTGCTTTGCTTGGCGCTTTGCTTTGCTTTGCTTGGCGCTTTGCTTTGCTTTGCTTGGCGCTTTGCTTTGCTTTGCTTGGCGCTTTGCTTTGCTTTGCTTTGCTTTGCTTCGCTTGGCCTTGCTTTGCTTTGCTTTGCTTCGCTTGGCCTTGCTTTGCTTTGCTTTGCTTTGCTTTGCTTTGCTTTGCTTTGCTTTGCTTTGCTTTGCTTCGCTTTGCTTTGCTTGGCTTGGCCTTGCTTTGCTTTGCTTCGCTTTGCTTTGCTTGGCTTGGCCTTGCTTTGCGCTTTGCTTTTCTTTGCTTGGCGCTATGCTTTGCTTTGCTTGGCGCTTTGCTTTACTTTGCGCTTTGCTTTGCTTTGCTTGGCGCTTTGCTTTGCGCTTTGCTTTGCTTTGCTTTGCTTGGCGCTTTGCTTTGCTTTGCTTGGCGCTTTGCTTGGCGCTTTGCTTTCCTTTGCGCTTTGCTTTGCTTTGCTTGGCGCTTTGCTTTGCTTTGCGCTTTGCTTTGCTTTGCTTGGCGCTTTGCTTTGCTTTGCGCTTTGCTTTGCTTTGCGCTTTGCTTTGCTTTGCTTGGCGCTTTGCTTTGCTTTGCTTTGCTTGGCGCTTTGCTTTGCTTTGCGCTTTGCTTTGCTTTGCTTGGCGCTTTGCTTTGCTTTGCGCTTTGCTTTGCATTGCTTGGCGCTTTGCTTTGCTTTGCGCTTTGCTTTGCTTTGCTTGGCGCTTTGCTTTGCGCTTTGCTTTGCTTTGCTTGGCGCTTTGCTTTGCTTTGCTTTGCGCTTTGCTTTGCTTTGCTTGGCGCTTTGCTTTGCTTTACTTGGCGCTTTGCTTTGCTTTGCGCTTTGCTTTGCTTTGCTTGGCGCTTTGCTTTGCGCTTTGCTTTGCTTTGCTTGGCGCTTTGCTTTGCTTTGCTTTGCTTGGCGCTTTGCTTTGCTTTGCTTGGCGCTTTGCTTTGCTTTGCTTGGCGCTTTGCTTTGCTTTGCGCTTTGCTTTGCTTTGCTTGGCGCTTTGCTTTGCTTTGCTTTGCTTAGCGCTTTGCTTTGCTTGGCGCTTTGCTTTGCTTTGCGCTTTGCTTTGCTTTGCGCTTTGCTTTGCTTTGCTTGGCGCTTTGCTTTGCTTGGCGCTTTGCTTTGCTTTGCGCTTTGCTTTGCTTTGCGCTTTGCTTTGCTTGGCGCTTTGCTTTGCTTTGCGCTTTGCTTTGCTTTGCTTGGCGCTTTGCTTTGCTTTGCGCTTTGCTTTGCTTTGCTTTGCTTGGCGCTTTGCTTTGCTTTGCGCTTTGCTTTGCTTTGCTTGGCGCTTTGCTTTGCTTTGCGCTTTGCTTTGCTTGGCTTGGCGCTTTGCTTTGCTTTGCGCTTTGCTTTGCTTTGCTTGGCGCTTTGCTTTGCTTTGCGCTTTGCTTTGCTTTGCTTGGCGCTTTGCTTTGCTTTGCGCTTTGCTATGCTTTGCTTGGCGCTTTGCTTTGCTTTGCGCTTTGCTTTGCTCTGCGCTTTGCTTTGCTTTGCGCTTTGCTTTGCTTTGCTTTGCTTTGCGCTTTGCTTTGCTTTGCGCTTTGCTTTGCTTTGCTTTGCTTTGCTTTACTTTGCGCTTTGCTTTGTTTTGCGCTTTGCTTTGCTTTGCTTTGCTTTGCTATGCTTTGCGCTTTGCTTTGCTTTGCGCTTTGCTTTGCTTTGCGCTTTTCTTTGCTTTGCTTTGCGCTTTGCTTTGCTTTGCGCTTTGCTTTGCTTTGCTTTGCTTTGCGCTTTGCTTTGCCTTGCTTTGCGCTTTGCTTTGCTTTGCTTCGCTTCGCTAGGCCTTGCTTTGCTTTGCTTCGCTTTGCTTCGCTTGGCCTTGCTTTGCTTTGCTTCGCTTTGCTTCGCTTGGCCTTGCTTTGCTTTGCTTCGCTTTGCTTCGCTTGGCCTTGCTTTGCTTTGCTTCGCTTGGCCTTGCTTTGCTTTGCTTTGCTTTGCTTCGCTTCGCTAGGCCTTGCTTTGCTTTGCTTCGCTTTGCTTCGCTTGGCCTTGCTTTGCTTTGCTTCGCTTTGCTTCGCTTTGCTTCGCTTGGCCTTGCTTTGCTTTGCTTCGCTTTGCTTCGCTTGGCCTTGCTTTGCTTTGCTTCGCTTGGCCTTGCTTTGCTTTGCTTCGCTTTGCTTCGCTTTGCTTCGCTTGGCCTTGCTTTTCTTTGCTTCGCTTGGCCTTGCTTTTCTTTGCTTCGCTTTGCTTCGCTTGGCCTTGCTTTGCTTTGCTTCGCTTTGCTTCGCTTGACCTTGCTTTGCTTTGCTTCGCTTTGCTTCGCTTGGCCTTGCTTTGCTTTGCTTCGCTTTGCTTCGCTTGGCCTTGCATTGCTTTGCTTCGCTTGGCCTTGCTTTGCTTTGCTTCGCTTTGCTTTGCTTTGCTTCGCTTTGCTTCGCTTTGCCTTGGTTTGCTTTGCTTCGCTTTGCTTCGCTTGGCCTTGCTTTTCTTTGCTTCGTTTTGCTTCGCTTGGCCTTGCTTTGCTTTGCTTCGCTTGGCCTTGGTTTGCTTTGCTTCGCTTTGCTTCGCTTGGCCTTGCATTGCTTTGCTTCGCTTGGCCTTGCTTTCCTTCGCTTTGCTTTGCTTCGCTTGTCCTTGCTTTGCTTTGCTTTGCTTTGCTTCGCTTGGCCTTGCTTTGCTTTGCTTTGCTTTGCTTCGCTTGGCCTTGCTTTGCTTTGCTTTGCTTCGCTTGGCCTTGCTTTGCTTTGCTTTGCTTTGCTTCGCTTGGCCTTGCTTTGCTTTGCTTTGCTTCGCTTGGCCTTGCTTTGCTTTGCTTTGCTTTGCTTTGCTTTGCTTTGCTTCGCTTTGCTTTGCTTGGCTTGGCCTTGCTTTGCTTTGCTTCGCTTTGCTTTGCTTGGCTTGGCCTTGCTTTGCGCTTTGCTTTTCTTTGCTTGGCGCTATGCTTTGCTTTGCTTGGCGCTTTGCTTTACTTTGCGCTTTTCTTTGCTTTGCTTGGCGCTTTGCTTTGCGCTTTGCTTTGCGCTTTGCTTTGCTTTGCTTTGCTTGGCGCTTTGCTTTGCTTTGCTTGGCGCTTTGCTTGGCGCTTTGCTTTGCTTTGCGCTTTGCTTTGCTTTGCTTGGCGCTTTGCTTTGCTTTGCGCTTTGCTTTGCTTTGCTTGGCGCTTTGCTTTGCTTTGCGCTTTGCTTTGCTTTGCTTGGCGCTTTGCTTTGCTTTGCTTGGCGCTTTGCTTTGCTTTGCGCTTTGCTTTGCTTTGCTTGGCGCTTTGCTTTGCTTTGCGCTTTGCTTTGCATTGCTTGGCGCTTTGCTTTGCTTTGCGCTTTGCTTTGCTTTGCTTGGCGCTTTGCTTTGTTTTACGCTTTGCTTTGCTTTGCTTTGCTTTGCGCTTTGCTTTGCTTTGCGCTTTGCTTTGCTTTGCGCTTTGCTTTGCTTTGCGCTTTGCTTTGCTTTGCTTGGCGCTTTGCTTTGCTTTGCGCTTTGCTTTGCTTTGCTTGGCGCTTTGCTTTGTTTTGCGCTTTGCTTTGCTTGGCGCTTTGCTTTGCTTTGCACTTTGCTTTGCTTTGCTTGGCGCTTTGCTTTGCGCTTTGCTTTGCTTTGCTTGGCGCTTTGCTTTGCGCTTTGCTTTGCGCTTTGCTTTGCTTTGCTTTGCGCTTTGCTTTGCGCTTTGCTTTGCTTTGCTTGGCGCTTTGCTTGGCGCTTTGCTTTGCGCTTTGCTTGGCGCTTTGCTTTGCGCTTTGCTTGGCGCTTTGCTTTGCGCTTTGCTTTGCGCTTTGCTTCGCGCTTTGCTTTGCGCTTTGCTTCGCGCTTTGCTTTGCGCTTTGGTTCGCGCTTTGCTTTGCGCTTTGCTTTGCGCTTTGCTTCGCGTTTTGCTTTGCGCTTTGCTTTGCGCTTTGCTTCACGCTTTGCTTTGCGCTTTGCTTTGCGCTTTGCTTCGCGCTTTGCTTTGCGCTTTGCTTTGCGCTTTGCTTTGCGCTTTGCTTTGCGCTTTGCTTTGCGCTTTGCTTTGCGCTTTGCTTTGCGCTTTGCTTTGCGCTTTGCTTTGCGCTTTGCTTTGCGCTTTGCTTTGCGCTTTGCTTTGCGCTTTGCTTTGCGCTTTGCTTTGCGCTTTGCTTTGCGCTTTGCTTTGCGCTTTGCTTTGCGCTTTGCTTTGCGCTTTGCTTTGCGCTTTGCTTTGCGCTTTGCTTTGCGCTTTGCTTTGCGCTTTGCTTTGCGCTTTGCGCTTTACTTTGCGCTTTGCTTTGCGCTTTGCTTTGCGCTTTGCGCTTTACTTTGCGCTTTGCTTTGCGCTTTGCTTTGCGCTTTGCGCTTTGCTTTGCGCTTTGCTTTGCTTTGCTTTGCTTTGCTTTGCGCTTTGCTTTGCGCTTTGCTTTGCTTTGCTTTGCTTTGCTTTGCGCTTTGCTTTGCGCTTTGCTTTGCTTTGCTTTGCTTTGCGCTTTGCTTTGCTTTGCTTTGCTTTGCTTTGCGCGCTTTGCTTTGCTTTGCTTTGCGCTTTGCTTTGCTTTGCTTTGCTTTGCGCTTTGCTTTGCTTTGCGCTTTGCTTTGCTTTGCTTTGCTTTGCGCTTTGCTTTGCTTTGCGCTTTGCTTTGCTTTGCTTTGCTTTGCGCTTTGCTTTGCTTTGCTTTGCGCTTTGCTTTGCTTTGCTTTGCTTTGCGCTTTGCTTTGCTTTGCGCTTTGCTTTGCTTTGCGCTTTGCTTTGCTTTGCTTTGCTTTGCGCTTTGCTTTGCTTTGCGCTTTGCTTTGCTTTGCTTTGCTTTGCGCTTTGCTTTGCTTTGCGCTTTGCTTTGCTTTGCGCTTTGCTTTGCTTTGCGCTTTGCTTTGCTTTGCGCTTTGCTTTGCTTTGCGCTTTGCTTTGCTTTGCGCTTTGCTTTGCTTTGCGCTTTGCTTTGCTTTGCGCTTTGCTTTGCTTTGCTTTGCGCTTTGCTTTGCTTTGCTTTGCTTTGCGCGCTTTGCTTTGCTTTGCTTTGCGCTTTGCTTTGCTTTGCTTTGCGCTTTGCTTTGCTTTGCTTTGCTTTGCGCTTTGCTTTGCTTTGCTTTGCGCTTTGCTTTGCTTTGCGCTTTGCTTTGCTTTGCGCTTTGCTTTGCTTTGCGCTTTGCTTTGCTTTGCGCTTTGCTTTGCTTTGCGCTTTGCTTTGCTTTGCGCTTTGCTTTGCTTTGCGCTTTGCTTTGCTTTGCGCTTTGCTTTGCTTTGCGCTTTGCTTTGCTTTGCGCTTTGCTTTGCTTTGCGCTTTGCTTTGCTTTGCGCTTTGCTTTGCTTTGCGCTTTGCTTTGCTTTGCGCTTTGCTTTGCTTTGCGCTTTGCTTTGCTTTGCGCTTTGCTTTGCTTTGCGCTTTGCTTTGCTTTGCGCTTTGCTTTGCTTTGCGCTTTGCTTTGCTTTGCGCTTTGCTTTGCTTTGCGCTTTGCTTTGCTTTGCGCTTTGCTTTGCTTTGCGCTTTGCTTTGCTTTGCGCTTTGCTTTGCTTTGCGCTTTGCTTTGCTTTGCGCTTTGCTTTGCTTTGCGCTTTGCTTTGCTTTGCGCTTTGCTTTGCTTTGCGCTTTGCTTTGCTTTGCGCTTTGCTTTGCTTTGCGCTTTGCTTTGCTTTGCGCTTTGCTTTGCTTTGCGCTTTGCTTTGCTTTGCGCTTTGCTTTGCTTTGCGCTTTGCTTTGCTTTGCGCTTTGCTTTGCTTTGCGCTTTGCTTTGCTTTGCGCTTTGCTTTGCTTTGCTTGGCGCTTTGCTTTGCGCTTTGCTTTGCTTTGCTTTGCGCTTTGCTTTGCTTTGCTTGGCGCTTTGCTTTGCTTTGCGCTTTGCTTTGCTTGGCTTGGCGCTTTGCTTTGCTTTGCTTTGCGCTTTGCTTTGCTTTGCTTGGCGCTTTGCTTTGCTTTGCTTGGCGCTTTGCTTTGCTTTGCGCTTTGCTTTGCTTTGCTTTGCGCTTTGCTTTGCTTTGCTTTGCTTTGCTTTGCTTGGCGCTTTGCTTTGCTTTGCTTGGCGCTTTGCTTTGCTTTGCTTGGCGCTTTGCTTTGCTTTGCTTGGCGCTTTGCTTTGCTTTGCTTTGCTTTGCTTCGCTTGGCCTTGCTTTGCTTTGCTTTGCTTCGCTTGGCCTTGCTTTGCTTTGCTTTGCTTTGCTTTGCTTTGCTTTGCGCTTTGCTTTGCTTTGCGCTTTGCTTTGCTTTGCTTTGCTTTGCGCTTTGCTTTGCTTTGCGCTTTGCTTTGCTTTGCGCTTTGCTTTGCTTTGCGCTTTGCTTTGCTTTGCGCTTTGCTTTGCTTTGCGCTTTGCTTTGCTTTGCGCTTTGCTTTGCTTTGCGCTTTGCTTTGCTTTGCGCTTTGCTTTGCTTTGCTTTGCGCTTTGCTTTGCTTTGCTTTGCTTTGCGCTTTGCTTTGCTTTGCTTTGCGCTTTGCTTTGCTTTGCTTTGCGCTTTGCTTTGCTTTGCTTTGCTTTGCGCTTTGCTTTGCTTTGCTTTGCGCTTTGCTTTGCTTTGCGCTTTGCTTTGCTTTGCGCTTTGCTTTGCTTTGCGCTTTTCTTTGCTTTGCGCTTTGCTTTGCTTTGCGCTTTGCTTTGCTTTGCGCTTTGCTTTGCTTTGCGCTTTGCTTTGCTTTGCGCTTTGCTTTGCTTTGCGCTTTGCTTAGCTTTGCGCTTTGCTTTGCTTTGCGCTTTGCTTTGCTTCGCGCTTTGCTTTGCGCTTTGCTTTGCGCTTTGCTTCGCGTTTTGCTTTGCGCTTTGCTTTGCGCTTTGCTTCACGCTTTGCTTTGCGCTTTGCTTCGCGCTTTGCTTCGCGCTTTGCTTCGCGCTTTGCTTTGCGCTTTGCTTTGCGCTTTGCTTTGCGCTTTGCTTTGCGCTTTGCTTTGCGCTTTGCTTTGCGCTTTGCTTTGCGCTTTGCTTTGCGCTTTGCTTTGCGCTTTGCTTTGCGCTTTGCTTTGCGCTTTGCTTTGCGCTTTGCTTTGCGCTTTGCTTTGCGCTTTGCGCTTTACTTTGCGCTTTGCTTTGCGCTTTGCTTTGCGCTTTGCGCTTTGCTTTGCGCTTTGCTTTGCGCTTTGCGCTTTACTTTGCGCTTTGCTTTGCGCTTTGCTTTGCTTTGCTTTGCTTTGCTTTGCTTTGCGCTTTGCTTTGCGCTTTGCTTTGCTTTGCTTTGCTTTGCTTTGCGCTTTGCTTTGCTTTGCTTTGCTTTGCTTTGCGCTTTGCTTTGCTTTGCTTTGCTTTGCTTTGCTTTGCGCTTTGCTTTGCTTTGCTTTGCGCTTTGCTTTGCTTTGCTTTGCTTTGCGCTTTGCTTTGCTTTGCGCTTTGCTTTGCTTTGCTTTGCTTTGCGCTTTGCTTTGCTTTGCGCTTTGCTTTGCTTTGCTTTGCTTTGCGCTTTGCTTTGCTTTGCTTTGCTTTGCGCTTTGCTTTGCTTTGCGCTTTGCTTTGCTTTGCGCTTTGCTTTGCTTTGCGCTTTGCTTTGCTTTGCTTTGCGCTTTGCTTTGCGCTTTGCTTTGCTTTGCGCTTTGCTTTGCTTTGCGCTTTGCTTTGCTTTGCTTTGCGCTTTGCTTTGCTTTGCGCTTTGCTTTGCTTTGCGCTTTGCTTTGCTTTGCGCTTTGCTTTGCTTTGCGCTTTGCTTTGCTTTGCGCTTTGCTTTGCTTTGCGCTTTGCTTTGCTTTGCGCTTTGCTTTGCTTTGCGCTTTGCTTTGCTTTGCGCTTTGCTTTGCTTTGCTTTGCGCTTTGCTTTGCTTTGCTTTGCGCTTTGCTTTGCTTTGCTTTGCGCTTTGCTTTGCTTTGCTTTGCGCTTTGCTTTGCTTTGCTTTGCGCTTTGCTTTGCTTTGCTTTGCGCTTTGCTTTGCTTTGCGCTTTGCTTTGCTTTGCGCTTTGCTTTGCTTTGCGCTTTGCTTTGCTTTGCGCTTTGCTTTGCTTTGCGCTTTGCTTTGCTTTGCGCTTTGCTTTGCTTTGCGCTTTGCTTTGCTTTGCGCTTTGCTTTGCTTTGCGCTTTGCTTTGCTTTGCTTTGCGCTTTGCTTTGCTTTGCGCTTTGCTTTGCTTTGCTCTTTGCTTTGCTTTGCGCTTTGCTTTGCTTTGCGCTTTGCTTTGCTTTGCGCTTTGCTTTGCTTTGCGCTTTGCTTTGCTTTGCGCTTTGCTTTGCTTTGCGCTTTGCTTTGCTTTGCGCTTTGCTTTGCTTTGCGCTTTGCTTTGCTTTGCGCTTTGCTTTGCTTTGCGCTTTGCTTTGCTTTGCGCTTTGCTTTGCTTTGCGCTTTGCTTTGCTTTGCGCTTTGCTTTGCTTTGCGCTTTGCTTTGCTTTGCGCTTTGCTTTGCTTTGCGCTTTGCTTTGCTTTGCGCTTTGCTTTGCTTTGCGCTTTGCTTTGCTTTGCGCTTTGCTTTGCTTTGCGCTTTGCTTTGCTTTGCGCTTTGCTTTGCTTTGCGCTTTGCTTTGCTTGGCGCTTTGCTTTGCTTTGCGCATTGCTTTGCTTTGCTTTGCGCATTGCTTTGCGCATTGCTTTGCTTTGCTTGGCGCTTTGCTTTGCTTTGCGCTTTGCTTTGCTTTGCTTGGCGCTTTGCTTTGCTTTGCGCTTTGCTTTGCTTTGCTTGGCGCTTTGCTTTGCTTTGCGCTTTGCTTTGCTTTGCTTGGCGCTTTGCTTTGCGCTTTGCTTTGCTTTGCTTTGCGCTTTGCTTTGCTTTGCTTGGCGCTTTGCTTTGCTCTTTGCTTGGCGCTTTGCTTGGCGCTTTGCTTTGCGCTTTGCTTTGCTTTGCTTGGCGCTTTGCTTTGCTTTGCGCTTTGCTTTGCTTTGCTTGGCGCTTTGCTTTGCTTTGCGCGGCGCTTTGCTATGCGCTTTGCTTTGCTTTGCTTAGCGCTCTGCTTTGCTTTGCGCTTTGCTTTGCTTGGCGCTTTGCTTTGCTTTGCGCTTTGCTTTGCTTTGCTTGGCGCTTTGCTTTGCTTTGCGCTTTGCTTTGCTTGGCTTGGCGCTTTGCTTTGCTTTGCGCTTTGCTTTGCTTTGCTTGGCGCTTTGCTTTGCTTTGCTTGGCGCTTTGCTTTGCTTTGCGCTTTGCTTTGCTTTGCTTTGCGCTTTGCTTTGCTTTGCTTTGCGCTTTGCTTTGCTTTGCGCTTTGCTTTGCTTTGCTTGGCGCTTTGCTTTGCTTTGCTTGGCGCTTTGCTTTGCTTTGCTTGGCGCTTTGCTTTGCTTTGCTTGGCGCTTTGCTTTGCTTTGCTTTGCTTTGCTTCGCTTGGCCTTGCTTTGCTTTGCTTTGCTTCGCTTGGCCTTGCTTTGCTTTGCTTTGCTTTGCTTTGCTTTGCTTTGCTTTGCTTTGCTTCGCTTTGCTTTGCTTGGCTTGGCCTTGCTTTGCTTTGCTTCGCTTTGCTTTGCTTGGCTTGGCCTTGCTTTGCGCTTTGCTTTTCTTTGCTTGGCGCTATGCTTTGCTTTGCTTGGCGCTTTGCTTTACTTTGCGCTTTGCTTTGCTTTGCTTGGCGCTTTGCTTTGCGCTTTGCTTTGCTTTGCTTGGCGCTTTGCTTTGCTTTGCTTGGCGCTTTGCTTTCCTTTGCGCTTTGCTTTGCTTTGCTTGGCGCTTTGCTTTGCTTTGCGCTTTGCTTTGCTTTGCTTGGCGCTTTGCTTTGCTTTGCGCTTTGCTTTGCTTTGCTTGGCGCTTTGCTTTGCTTTGCGCTTTGCTTTGCTTTGCTTGGCGCTTTGCTTTGCTTTGCTTTGCTTTGCTTTGCTTGGCGCTTTGCTTTGCTTTGCGCTTTGCTTTGCTTTGCTTGGCGCTTTGCTTTGCTTTGCGCTTTGCTTTGCATTGCTTGGCGCTTTGCTTTGCTTTGCGCTTTGCTTTGCTTTGCTTTGCTTGGCGCTTTGCGCTTTGCTTTGCTTTGCTTGGCGCTTTGCTTTGCTTTGCTTTGCGCTTTGCTTTGCTTTGCTTGGCGCTTTGCTTTGCTTTACTTGGCGCTTTGCTTTGCTTTGCGCTTTGCTTTGCTTTGCTTGGCGCTTTGCTTTGCGCTTTGCTTTGCTTTGCTTGGCGCTTTGCTTTGCTTTGCTTTGCTTGGCGCTTTGCTTTGCTTTGCTTGGCGCTTTGCTTTGCTTTGCTTTGCTTTGCTTGGCGCTTTGCTTTGCTTTGCGCTTTGCTTTGCTTTGCTTGGCGCTTTGCTTTGCTTTGCTTTGCTTAGCGCTTTGCTTTGCTTGGCGCTTTGCTTTGCTTTGCGCTTTGCTTTGCTTTGCGCTTTGCTTTGCTTTGCTTGGCGCTTTGCTTTGCTTGGCGCTTTGCTTTGCTTTGCGCTTTGCTTTGCTTTGCGCTTTGCTTTGCTTGGCGCTTTGCTTTGCTTTGCGCTTTGCTTTGCTTTGCTTGGCGCTTTGCTTTGCTTTGCGCTTTGCTTTGCTTTGCTTTGCTTGGCGCTTTGCTTTGCTTTGCGCTTTGCTTTGCTTTGCTTGGCGCTTTGCTTTGCTTTGCGCTTTGCTTTGCTTTGCTTGCCGCTTTGCTTTGCTTTGCGCTTTGCTTTGCTTGGCTTGGCGCTTTGCTTTGCTTTGCGCTTTGCTTTGCTTTGCTTGGCGCTTTGCTTTGCTTTGCGCTTTGCTTTGCTTTGCTTGGCGCTTTGCTTTGCTTTGCGCTTTGCTATGCTTTGCTTGGCGCTTTGCTTTGCTTTGCGCTTTGCTTTGCTTTGCGCTTTGCTTTGCTTTGCGCTTTGCTTTGCTTTGCTTTGCGCTTTGCTTTGCGCTTTGCTTTGCTTTGCGCTTTGCTTTGCTTTGCTTTACTTTGCGCTTTGCTTTGTTTTGCGCTTTGCTTTGCTTTGCTTTGCTTTGCTATGCTTTGCGCTTTGCTTTGCTTTGCGCTTTGCTTTGCTTTGCGCTTTTCTTTGCTTTGCTTTGCGCTTTGCTTTGCTTTGCGCTTTGCTTTGCTTTGCTTTGCGCTTTGCTTTGCCTTGCTTTGCGCTTTGCTTTGCTTTGCTTCGCTTCGCTAGGCCTTGCTTTGCTTTGCTTCGCTTTGCTTCGCTTGGCCTTGCTTTGCTTTGCTTCGCTTTGCTTCGCTTGGCCTTGCTTTGCTTTGCTTCGCTTTGCTTCGCTTGGCCTTGCTTTGCTTTGCTTCGCTTGGCCTTGCTTTGCTTTGCTTTGCTTTGCTTTGCTTCGCTTCGCTAGGCCTTGCTTTGCTTTGCTTCGCTTTGCTTCGCTTGGCCTTGCTTTGCTTTGCTTCGCTTTGCTTCGCTTTGCTTCGCTTGGCCTTGCTTTGCTTTGCTTCGCTTTGCTTCGCTTGGCCTTGCTTTGCTTTGCTTCGCTTGGCCTTGCTTTGCTTTGCTTCGCTTTGCTTCGCTTTGCTTCGCTTGGCCTTGCTTTTCTTTGCTTCGCTTGGCCTTGCTTTTCTTTGCTTCGCTTTGCTTCGCTTGGCCTTGCTTTGCTTTGCTTCGCTTTGCTTCGCTTGACCTTGCTTTGCTTTGCTTCGCTTTGCTTCGCTTGGCCTTGCTTTGCTTTGCTTCGCTTTGCTTCGCTTGGCCTTGCATTGCTTTGCTTCGCTTGGCCTTGCTTTGCTTTGCTTCGCTTTGCTTTGCTTTGCTTCGCTTTGCTTCGCTTTGCCTTGCTTTGCTTTGCTTCGCTTTGCTTCGCTTGGCCTTGCTTTTCTTTGCTTCGTTTTGCTTCGCTTGGCCTTGCTTTGCTTTGCTTCGCTTGGCCTTGCTTTGCTTTGCTTCGCTTTGCTTCGCTTGGCCTTGGTTTGCTTTGCTTCGCTTTGCTTCGCTTGGCCTTGCATTGCTTTGCTTCGCTTGGCCTTGCTTTCCTTCGCTTTGCTTTGCTTCGCTTGTCCTTGCTTTGCTTTGCTTTGCTTTGCTTCGCTTGGCCTTGCTTTGCTTTGCTTTGCTTTGCTTCGCTTGGCCTTGCTTTGCTTTGCTTTGCTTTGCTTCGCTTGGCCTTGCTTTGCTTTGCTTTGCTTTGCTTCGCTTGGCCTTGCTTTGCTTTGCTTTGCTTCGCTTGGCCTTGCTTTGCTTTGCTTTGCTTTGCTTTGCTTTGCTTTGCTTCGCTTTGCTTTGCTTGGCTTGGCCTTGCTTTGCTTTGCTTCGCTTTGCTTTGCTTGGCTTGGCCTTGCTTTGCGCTTTGCTTTTCTTTGCTTGGCGCTATGCTTTGCTTTGCTTGGCGCTTTGCTTTACTTTGCGCTTTGCTTTGCTTTGCTTGGCGCTTTGCTTTGCGCTTTGCTTTGCTTTGCTTGGCGCTTTGCTTGGCGCTTTGCTTTGCTTTGCGCTTTGCTTTGCTTTGCTTGGCGCTTTGCTTTGCTTTGCGCTTTGCTTTGCGCTTTGCTTTGCTTTGCTTGGCGCTTTTCTTTGCTTTGCTTTGCTTGGCGCTTTGCTTTGCTTTGCGCTTTGCTTTGCTTTGCTTGGCGCTTTGCTTTGCTTTGCGCTTTGCTTTGCATTGCTTGGCGCTTTGCTTTGCTTTGCGCTTTGCTTTGCTTTGCTTGGCGCTTTGCTTTGTTTTACGCTTTGATTTGCTTTGCTTTGCGCTTTGCTTTGCTTTGCTTTGCGCTTTGCTTTGCTTTGCGCTTTGCTTTGCTTTGCTTGGCGCTTTGCTTTGCTTTGCGCTTTGCTTTGCTTTGCTTGGCGCTTTGCTTTGTTTTGCGCTTTGCTTTGCTTGGCGCTTTGCTTTGCTTTGCACTTTGCTTTGCTTTGCTTGGCGCTTTGCTTTGCGCTTTGCTTTGCTTTGCTTGGCGCTTTGCTTTGCGCTTTGCTTTGCGCTTTGCTTTGCGCTTTGCTTTGCTTTGCGCTTTGCTTTGCGCTTTGCTTTGCTTTGCGCTTTGCTTTGCTTTGCTTTGCTTGGCGCTTTGCTTGGCGCTTTGCTTGGCGCTTTGCTTTGCGCTTTGCTTGGCGCTTTGCTTTGCGCTTTGCTTGGCGCTTTGCTTTGCGCTTTGCTTTGCGCTTTGCTTCGCGCTTTGCTTTGCGCTTTGCTTCGCGCTTTGCTTTGCGCTTTGCTTCGCGCTTTGCTTTGCGCTTTGCTTCGCGCTTTGCTTTGCGCTTTGCTTTGCGCTTTGCTTCGCGCTTTGCTTTGCGCTTTGCTTTGCGCTTTGCTTTGCGCTTTGCTTTGCGCTTTGCTTTGCGCTTTGCTTTGCGCTTTGCTTTGCGCTTTGCTTTGCGCTTTGCTTTGCGCTTTGCTTTGCGCTTTGCTTTGCGCTTTGCTTTGCGCTTTGCTTTGCGCTTTGCTTTGCGCTTTGCGCTTTACTTTGCGCTTTGCTTTGCGCTTTGCTTTGCGCTTTGCGCTTTACTTTGCGCTTTGCTTTGCGCTTTGCGCTTTACTTTGCGCTTTACTTTGCGCTTTGCTTTGCTTTGCTTTGCTTTGCGCTTTGCTTTGCGCTTTGCTTTGCGCTTTGCTTTGCGCTTTGCTTTGCTTTGCTTTGCTTTGCTTTGCGCTTTGCTTTGCTTTGCTTTGCTTTGCTTTGCTTTGCTTTGCTTTGCTTTGCTTTGCTTTGCGCTTTGCTTTGCTTTGCTTTGCTTTGCGCTTTGCTTTGCTTTGCGCTTTGCTTTGCTTTGCTTTGCTTTGCGCTTTGCTTTGCTTTGCGCTTTGCTTTGCTTTGCTTTGCGCTTTGCTTTGCGCTTTGCTTTGCGCTTTGCTTTGCTTTGCGCTTTGCTTTGCGCTTTGCTTTGCTTTGCGCTTTGCTTTGCTTTGCGCTTTGCTTTGCTTTGCGCTTTGCTTTGCTTTGCGCTTTGCTTTGCTTTGCTTTGCGCTTTGCTTTGCGCTTTGCTTTGCGCTTTGCTTTGCTTTGCGCTTTGCTTTGCGCTTTGCTTTGCTTTGCGCTTTGCTTTGCTTTGCGCTTTGCTTTGCTTTGCTTTGCGCTTTGCTTTGCTTTGCTTTGCTTTGCGCTTTGCTTTGCTTTGCGCTTTGCTTTGCTTTGCTTTGCGCTTTGCTTTGCTTTGCTTTGCGCTTTGCTTTGCTTTGCTTTGCGCTTTGCTTTGCTTTGCTTTGCGCTTTGCTTTGCTTTGCTTTGCGCTTTGCTTTGCTTTGCTTTGCGCTTTGCTTTGCGCTTTGCTTTGCTTTGCTTTGCGCTTTGCTTTGCTTTGCGCTTTGCTTTGCTTTGCGCTTTGCTTTGCTTTGCGCTTTGCTTTGCTTTGCGCTTTGCTTTGCTTTGCGCTTTGCTTTGCTTTGCGCTTTGCTTTGCTTTGCGCTTTGCTTTGCTTTGCTTTGCGCTTTGCTTTGCTTTGCTTTGCGCTTTGCTTTGCTTTGCTTTGCGCTTTGCTTTGCTTTGCGCTTTGCTTTGCTTTGCTTTGCGCTTTGCTTTGCTTTGCGCTTTGCTTTGCTTTGCGCTTTGCTTTGCTTTGCGCTTTGCTTTGCTTTGCGCTTTGCTTTGCTTTGCGCTTTGCTTTGCTTTGCGCTTTGCTTTGCTTTGCGCTTTGCTTTGCTTTGCGCTTTGCTTTGCTTTGCGCTTTGCTTTGCTTTGCGCTTTGCTTTGCTTTGCGCTTTGCTTTGCTTTGCGCTTTGCTTTGCTTTGCGCTTTGCTTTGCTTTGCGCTTTGCTTTGCTTTGCGCTTTGCTTTGCTTTGCGCTTTGCTTTGCTTTGCGCTTTGCTTTGCTTTGCGCTTTGCTTTGCTTTGCGCTTTGCTTTGCTTTGCGCTTTGCTTTGCTTTGCGCTTTGCTTTGCTTTGCGCTTTGCTTTGCTTTGCGCTTTGCTTTGCTTTGCGCTTTGCTTTGCTTTGCGCTTTGCTTTGCTTTGCGCTTGCTTTGCGCTTTGCTTTGCTTTGCGCTTTGCTTTGCTTTGCGCTTTGCTTTGCTTTGCGCTTTGCTTTGCTTTGCGCTTGCTTTGCTTTGCGCTTTGCTTTGCTTTGCGCTTTGCTTTGCTTTGCGCTTTGCTTTGCTTTGCGCTTTGCTTTGCTTTGCGCTTTGCTTTGCTTTGCGCTTTGCTTTGCTTTGCGCTTTGCTTTGCTTTGCGCTTTGCTTTGCTTTGCGCTTTGCTTTGCTTTGCGCTTTGCTTTGCTTTGCGCTTTGCTTTGCTTTGCGCTTTGCTTTGCGCTTTGCTTTGCTTTGCGCTTTGCTTTGCTTTGCGCTTTGCTTTGCTTTGCGCTTTGCTTTGCTTTGCGCTTTGCTTTGCTTTGCGCTTTGCTTTGCTTTGCGCTTTGCTTTGCTTTGCGCTTTGCTTTGCTTTGCGCTTTGCTTTGCTTTGCGCTTTGCTTTGCTTTGCGCTTTGCTTTGCTTTGCGCTTTGCTTTGCTTTGCGCTTTGCTTTGCTTTGCGCTTTGCTTTGCTTTGCGCTTTGCTTTGCTTTGCGCTTTGCTTTGCTTTGCGCTTTGCTTTGCTTTGCGCTTTGCTTTGCTTTGCGCTTTGCTTTGCTTTGCGCTTTGCTTTGCTTTGCGCTTTGCTTTGCTTTGCGCTTTGCTTTGCTTTGCGCTTTGCTTTGCTTTGCGCTTTGCTTTGCTTTGCGCTTTGCTTTGCTTTGCGCTTTGCTTTGCTTTGCGCTTTGCTTTGCTTTGCGCTTTGCTTTGCTTTGCGCTTTGCTTTGCTTTGCGCTTTGCTTTGCTTTGCGCTTTGCTTTGCTTTGCGCTTTGCTTTGCTTTGCGCTTTGCTTTGCTTTGCGCTTTGCTTTGCTTTGCGCTTTGCTTTGCTTTGCGCTTTGCTTTGCTTTGCGCTTTGCTTTGCTTTGCGCTTTGCTTTGCTTTGCGCTTTGCTTTGCTTTGCGCTTTGCTTTGCGCTTTGCGCTTTGCGCTTTGCTTTGCGCTTTGCTTTGCGCTTTGCTTTGCGCTTTGCTTTGCGCTTTGCTTTGCGCTTTGCTTTGCTTTGCGCTTTGCTTTGCGCTTTGCTTTGCGCTTTGCTTTGCGCTTTGCTTTGCGCTTTGCTTTGCGCTTTGCTTTGCGCTTTGCTTTGCGCTTTGCTTTGCTTTGCGCTTTGCTTTGCTTTGCGCTTTGCTTTGCTTTGCGCTTTGCTTTGCTTTGCGCTTTGCTTTGCTTTGCGCTTTGCTTTGCTTTGCGCTTTGCTTTGCTTTGCGCTTTGCTTTGCTTTGCGCTTTGCTTTGCTTTGCGCTTTGCTTTGCTTTGCGCTTTGCTTTGCTTTGCGCTTTGCTTTGCTTTGCGCTTTGCTTTGCTTTGCGCTTTGCTTTGCTTTGCGCTTTGCTTTGCTTTGCGCTTTGCTTTGCTTTGCGCTTTGCTTTGCTTTGCGCTTTGCTTTGCTTTGCGCTTTGCTTTGCTTTGCGCTTTGCTTTGCTTTGCGCTTTGCTTTGCTTTGCGCTTTGCTTTGCTTTGCGCTTTGCTTTGCTTTGCGCTTTGCTTTGCTTTGCGCTTTGCTTTGCTTTGCGCTTTGCTTTGCTTTGCGCTTTGCTTTGCTTTGCGCTTTGCTTTGCTTTGCGCTTTGCTTTGCTTTGCGCTTTGCTTTGCTTTGCGCTTTGCTTTGCTTCGCTTTGCTTCGCTTGGCCTTGCTTTGCTTTGCTTCGCTTTGCTTCGCTTGGCCTTGCATTGCTTTGCTTCGCTTGGCCTTGCTTTGCTTTGCTTCGCTTTGCTTTGCTTTGCTTCGCTTTGCTTCGCTTTGCCTTGCTTTGCTTTGCTTCGCTTTGCTTCGCTTGGCCTTGCTTTTCTTTGCTTCGTTTTGCTTCGCTTGGCCTTGCTTTGCTTTGCTTCGCTTGGCCTTGCTTTGCTTTGCTTCGCTTTGCTTCGCTTGGCCTTGGTTTGCTTTGCTTCGCTTTGCTTCGCTTGGCCTTGCATTGCTTTGCTTCGCTTGGCCTTGCTTTCCTTCGCTTTGCTTTGCTTCGCTTGTCCTTGCTTTGCTTTGCTTTGCTTTGCTTCGCTTGGCCTTGCTTTGCTTTGCTTTGCTTTGCTTCGCTTGGCCTTGCTTTGCTTTGCTTTGCTTCGCTTGGCCTTGCTTTGCTTTGCTTTGCTTTGCTTCGCTTGGCCTTGCTTTGCTTTGCTTTGCTTCGCTTGGCCTTGCTTTGCTTTGCTTTGCTTTGCTTTGCTTTGCTTTGCTTCGCTTTGCTTTGCTTGGCTTGGCCTTGCTTTGCTTTGCTTCGCTTTGCTTTGCTTGGCTTGGCCTTGCTTTGCGCTTTGCTTTTCTTTGCTTGGCGCTATGCTTTGCTTTGCTTGGCGCTTTGCTTTACTTTGCGCTTTGCTTTGCTTTGCTTGGCGCTTTGCTTTGCGCTTTGCTTTGCTTTGCTTTGCTTGGCGCTTTGCTTGGCGCTTTGCTTTGCTTTGCGCTTTGCTTTGCTTTGCTTGGCGCTTTGCTTTGCTTTGCGCTTTGCTTTGCTTTGCGCTTTGCTTTGCTTTGCTTGGCGCTTTTCTTTGCTTTGCTTTGCTTGGCGCTTTGCTTTGCTTTGCGCTTTGCTTTGCTTTGCTTGGCGCTTTGCTTTGCTTTGCGCTTTGCTTTGCATTGCTTGGCGCTTTGCTTTGCTTTGCGCTTTGCTTTGCTTTGCTTGGCGCTTTGCTTTGTTTTACGCTTTGATTTGCTTTGCTTTGCGCTTTGCTTTGCTTTGCTTTGCGCTTTGCTTTGCTTTGCGCTTTGCTTTGCTTTGCTTGGCGCTTTGCTTTGCTTTGCGCTTTGCTTTGCTTTGCTTGGCGCTTTGCTTTGTTTTGCGCTTTGCTTTGCTTGGCGCTTTGCTTTGCTTTGCACTTTGCTTTGCTTTGCTTGGCGCTTTGCTTTGCGCTTTGCTTTGCTTTGCTTGGCGCTTTGCTTTGCGCTTTGCTTTGCGCTTTGCTTTGCTTTGCGCTTTGCTTTGCTTTGCTTTGCGCTTTGCTTTGCTTTGCTTTGCTTGGCGCTTTGCTTGGCGCTTTGCTTGGCGCTTTGCTTGGCGCTTTGCTTTGCGCTTTGCTTGGCGCTTTGCTTTGCGCTTTGCTTGGCGCTTTGCTTTGCGCTTTGCTTTGCGCTTTGCTTCGCGCTTTGCTTTGCGCTTTGCTTCGCGCTTTGCTTTGCGCTTTGCTTCGCGCTTTGCTTTGCGCTTTGCTTTGCGCTTTGCTTCGCGCTTTGCTTTGCGCTTTGCTTTGCGCTTTGCTTCGCGCTTTGCTTTGCGCTTTGCTTTGCGCTTTGCTTTGCGCTTTGCTTTGCGCTTTGCTTTGCGCTTTGCTTTGCGCTTTGCTTTGCGCTTTGCTTTGCGCTTTGCTTTGCGCTTTGCTTTGCGCTTTGCTTTGCGCTTTGCTTTGCGCTTTGCTTTGCGCTTTGCTTTGCGCTTTGCTTTGCGCTTTGCTTTGCGCTTTGCGCTTTACTTTGCGCTTTGCTTTGCGCTTTGCTTTGCGCTTTGCGCTTTACTTTGCGCTTTGCTTTGCGCTTTGCTTTGCGCTTTGCGCTTTACTTTGCGCTTTACTTTGCGCTTTGCTTTGCTTTGCTTTGCTTTGCGCTTTGCTTTGCGCTTTGCTTTGCTTTGCTTTGCTTTGCTTTGCGCTTTGCTTTGCGCTTTGCTTTGCTTTGCTTTGCTTTGCTTTGCGCTTTGCTTTGCTTTGCTTTGCTTTGCTTTGCTTTGCTTTGCTTTGCTTTGCGCTTTGCTTTGCTTTGCTTTGCTTTGCGCTTTGCTTTGCTTTGCGCTTTGCTTTGCTTTGCTTTGCTTTGCGCTTTGCTTTGCTTTGCGCTTTGCTTTGCTTTGCTTTGCGCTTTGCTTTGCGCTTTGCTTTGCGCTTTGCTTTGCTTTGCGCTTTGCTTTGCGCTTTGCTTTGCTTTGCGCTTTGCTTTGCTTTGCGCTTTGCTTTGCTTTGCGCTTTGCTTTGCTTTGCGCTTTGCTTTGCTTTGCTTTGCGCTTTGCTTTGCGCTTTGCTTTGCTTTGCGCTTTGCTTTGCGCTTTGCTTTGCGCTTTGCGCTTTACTTTGCGCTTTGCTTTGCGCTTTGCTTTGCTTTGCTTTGCTTTGCTTTGCGCTTTGCTTTGCGCTTTGCTTTGCTTTGCTTTGCTTTGCTTTGCTTTGCTTTGCGCTTTGCTTTGCGCTTTGCTTTGCTTTGCTTTGCTTTGCTTTGCGCTTTGCTTTGCTTTGCTTTGCTTTGCTTTGCTTTGCTTTGCTTTGCGCTTTGCTTTGCTTTGCTTTGCGCTTTGCTTTGCTTTGCTTTGCTTTGCGCTTTGCTTTGCTTTGCGCTTTGCTTTGCTTTGCTTTGCTTTGCTTTGCGCTTTGCTTTGCTTTGCGCTTTGCTTTGCTTTGCTTTGCTTTGCGCTTTGCTTTGCTTTGCTTTGCGCTTTGCTTTGCTTTGCGCTTTGCTTTGCGCTTTGCTTTGCTTTGCGCTTTGCTTTGCTTTGCGCTTTGCTTTGCGCTTTGCTTTGCTTTGCGCTTTGCTTTGCTTTGCGCTTTGCTTTGCTTTGCGCTTTGCTTTGCTTTGCGCTTTGCTTTGCTTTGCGCTTTGCTTTGCTTTGCTTTGCGCTTTGCTTTGCGCTTTGCTTTGCTTTGCGCTTTGCTTTGCTTTGCGCTTTGCTTTGCTTTGCGCTTTGCTTTGCTTTGCGCTTTGCTTTGCTTTGCGCTTTGCTTTGCTTTGCTTTGCGCTTTGCTTTGCTTTGCTTTGCGCTTTGCGCTTTGCTTTGCTTTGCGCTTTGCTTTGCTTTGCTTTGCGCTTTGCT
Organism: Ectobius pallidus; assembly: GCA_964059195.1. Taxonomy (NCBI): domain Eukaryota; kingdom Metazoa; phylum Arthropoda; class Insecta; order Blattodea; family Ectobiidae; genus Ectobius; species Ectobius pallidus. The sequence continues at coordinate 82,998 of CAXKWD010000147.1, forward strand.
TTGCTTTGCTTTGCGCTTTGCTTTGCTTTGCTTTGCGCTTTGCTTTGCTTTGCGCTTTGCTTTGCTTTGCGCTTTGCTTTGCTTTGCGCTTTGCTTTGCTTTGCGCTTTGCTTTGCTTTGCGCTTTGCTTTGCTTTGCGCTTTGCTTTGCTTTGCGCTTTGCTTTGCTTTGCGCTTTGCTTTGCTTTGCGCTTTGCTTTGCTTTGCGCTTTGCTTTGCTTTGCGCTTTGCTTTGCTTTGCGCTTTGCTTTGCTTTGCGCTTTGCTTTGCTTTGCGCTTAGCTTTGCTTTGCGCTTTGCTTTGCTTTGCGCTTTGCTTTGCTTTGCGCTTTGCTTTGCTTTGCGCTTTGCTTTGCTTTGCGCTTTGCTTTGCTTTGCGCTTTGCTTTGCTTTGCGCTTTGCTTTGCTTTGCGCTTTGCTTTGCTTTGCGCTTTGCTTTGCTTTGCGCTTTGCTTTGCTTTGCGCTTTGCTTTGCTTTGCGCTTTGCTTTGCTTTGCGCTTTGCTTTGCTTTGCGCTTTGCTTTGCTTTGCGCTTTGCGCTTTGCTTTGCGCTTTGCTTTGCTTTGCGCTTTGCTTTGCTTTGCGCTTTGCTTTGCGCTTTGCTTTGCGCTTTGCTTTGCTTTGCGCTTTGCTTTGCTTTGCGCTTTGCTTTGCTTTGCGCTTTGCTTTGCTTTGCGCTTTGCTTTGCTTTGCGCTTTGCTTTGCTTTGCGCTTTGCTTTGCTTTGCGCTTTGCTTTGCTTTGCGCTTTGCTTTGCTTTGCGCTTTGCTTTGCTTTGCGCTTTGCTTTGCTTTGCGCTTTGCTTTGCTTTGCGCTTTGCTTTGCTTTGCGCTTTGCGCTTTGCGCTTTGCTTTGCTTGGCGCTTTGCTTTGCTTTGCGATTTGCTTTGCGCTTTGCTTTGCTTTGCTTTGCTTGGCGCTTTGCTTTGCTTTGCGCTTTGCTTTGCTTTGCGCTTTGCTTTGCTTTGCGCTTTGCTTTGATTTGCTTGGCGCTTTGCTTTGCTTTGCGCTTTGCTTTGCTTTGCTTGGCGCTTTGCTTTGCTTTGAGCTTTGCTTTGCTTTGCTTGGCGCTTTGCTTTGTTTTGCGCTTTGCTTTGCTTTGCTTGGCGCTTTGCTTTGCGCTTTGCTTTGCTTTGCTTGGCGCTTTGCTTTGCTTTGCGCATTGCTTTGCTTTGCTTGGCGCTTTGCTTTGCTTTGCGCTTTGCTTTGCTTTGCTTGGCGCTTTGCTTTGCTTTGCGCTTTGCTTTGCTTTGCTTGGCGCTTTGCTTTGCGCTTTGCTTTGCTTTGCTTGGCGCTTTGCTTTGCTTTGCTTTGCGCTTTGCTTTGCTTTGCTTGGCGCTTTGCTTTGCTTTACTTGGCGCTTTGCTTTGCTTTGCGCTTTGCTTTGCTTTGCTTGGCGCTTTGCTTTGCGCTTTGCTTTGCTTTGCTTGGCGCTTTGCTTTGCTTTGCTTTGCTTGGCGCTTTGCTTTGCTTTGCTTGGCGCTTTGCTTTGCTTTGCGCTTTGCTTTGCTTTGCTTGGCGCTTTGCTTTCCTTTGCTTAGCGCTTTGCTTTGCTTGGCGCTTTGCTTTGCTTTGCGCTTTGCTTTGCTTTGCGCTTTGCTTTGCTTTGCTTGGCGCTTTGCTTTGCTTGGCGCTTTGCTTTGCTTTGCGCTTTGCTTTGCTTTGCGCTTTGCTTTGCTTGGCGCTTTGCTTTGCTTTGCGCTTTGCTTTGCTTTGCTTGGCGCTTTGCTTTGCTTTGCGCTTTGCTTTGCTTTGCTTTGCTTGGCGCTTTGCTTTGCTTTGCGCTTTGCTTTGCTTTGCTTGGCGCTTTGCTTTGATTTGCGCTTTGCTTTGCTTTGCTTGACGCTTTGCTTTGCTTTGCGCTTTGCTTTGCTTGGCTTGGCGCTTTGCTTTGTTTGCGCTTTGCTTTGCTTTGCTTTGCGCTTTGCTTTGTTTTGCGCTTTGCTTTGAGTTGCTTTGCTTTGCTATGTTTTGCGCTTTGCTTTGCTTTGCGCTTTTCTTTGCTTTGCTTTGCGCTTTGCTTTGCTTTGCGCTTTGCTTTGCTTTGCTTTGCGCTTTGCTTTGCCTTGCTTTGCGCTTTGCTTTGCTTTGCTTCGCTTCGCTAGGCCTTGCTTTGCTTTGCTTCGCTTTGCTTCGCTTGGCCTTGCTTTGCTTTGCTTCGCTTTGCTTCGCTTGGCCTTGCTTTGCTTTGCTTCGCTTTGCTTCGCTTGGCCTTGCTTTGCTTTGCTTCGCTTGGCCTTGCTTTGCTTTGCTTTGCTTTGCTTCGCTTCGCTAGGCCTTGCTTTGCTTTGCTTCGCTTTGCTTCGCTTGGCCTTGCTTTGCTTTGCTTCGCTTTTCTTCGCTTGGCCTTGCTTTGCTTTGCTTCGCTTGGCCTTGCTTTGCTTTGCTTCGCTTGGCCTTGCTTTGCTTTGCTTCGCTTTGCTTCGCTTTGCTTCGCTTGGCCTTGCTTTTCTTTGCTTCGCTTGGCCTTGCTTTTCTTTGCTTCGCTTTGCTTCGCTTGGCCTTGCTTTGCTTTGCTTCGCTTTGCTTCGCTTGACCTTGCTTTGCTTTGCTTCGCTTTGCTTCGCTTGGCCTTGCTTTGCTTTGCTTCGCTTTGCTTCGCTTGGCCTTGCATTGCTTTGCTTCGCTTGGCCTTGCTTTGCTTTGCTTCGCTTTGCTTTGCTTTGCTTCGCTTTGCTTCGCTTTGCCTTGCTTTGCTTTGCTTCGCTTTGCTTCGCTTGGCCTTGCTTTTCTTTGCTTCGTTTTGCTTCGCTTGGCCTTGCTTTGCTTTGCTTCGCTTGGCCTTGCTTTGCTTTGCTTCGCTTTGCTTCGCTTTGCTTCGCTTGGCCTTGGTTTGCTTTGCTTCGCTTTGCTTCGCTTGGCCTTGCATTGCTTTGCTTCGCTTGGCCTTGCTTTCCTTCGCTTTGCTTTGCTTCGCTTGTCCTTGCTTTGCTTTGCTTTGCTTTGCTTCGCTTGGCCTTGCTTTGCTTTGCTTTGCTTTGCTTCGCTTGGCCTTGCTTTGCTTTGCTTTGCTTCGCTTGGCCTTGCTTTGCTTTGCTTTGCTTTGCTTCGCTTGGCCTTGGTTTGCTTTGCTTTGCTTCGCTTGGCCTTGCTTTGCTTTGCTTTGCTTTGCTTTGCTTTGCTTTGCTTTGCTTTGCTTCGCTTTGCTTTGCTTGGCTTGGCCTTGCTTTGCTTTGCTTCGCTTTGCTTTGCTTGGCTTGGCCTTGCTTTGCGCTTTGCTTTTCTTTGCTTGGCGCTATGCTTTGCTTTGCTTGGCGCTTTGCTTTACTTTGCGCTTTGCTTTGCTTTGCTTGGCGCTTTGCTTTGCGCTTTGCTTTGCTTTGCTTTGCTTGGCGCTTTGCTTTGCTTTGCTTGGCGCTTTGCTTGGCGCTTTGCTTTGCTTTGCGCTTTGCTTTGCTTTGCTTGGCGCTTTGCTTTGCTTTGCGCTTTGCTTTGCTTTGCTTGGCGCTTTGCTTTGCTTTGCGCTTTGCTTTGCTTTGCGCTTTGCTTTGCTTTGCTTGGCGCTTTGCTTTGCTTTGCTTTGCTTGGCGCTTTGCTTTGCTTTGCGCTTTGCTTTGCTTTGCTTGGCGCTTTGCTTTGCTTTGCGCTTTGCTTTGCATTGCTTGGCGCTTTGCTTTGCTTTGCGCTTTGCTTTGCTTTGCTTGGCGCTTTGCTTTGTTTTACGCTTTGCTTTGCTTTGCTTTGCGCTTTGCTTTGCTTTGCGCTATGCTTTGCTTTGCTTTGCGCTTTGCTTTGCTTTGCGCTTTGCTTTGCTTTGCTTGGCGCTTTGCTTTGCTTTGCGCTTTGCTTTGCGCTTTGCTTTGCTTTGCTTGGCGCTTTGCTTTGTTTTGCGCTTTGCTTTGCTTGGCGCTTTGCTTTGCTTTGCACTTTGCTTTGCTTTGCTTGGCGCTTTGCTTTGCGCTTTGCTTTGCTTTGCTTGGCGCTTTGCTTTGCGCTTTGCTTTGCGCTTTGCTTTGCTTTGCTTTGCGCTTTGCTTTGCTTTGCTTTGCGCTTTGCTTTGCTTTGCTTTGCGCTTTGCTTTGCTTTGCGCTTTGCTTTGCTTTGCGCTTTGCTTTGCTTTGCTTGGCGCTTTGCTTGGCGCTTTGCTTTGCTTTGCTTGGCGCTTTGCTTTGCTTTGCTTTGCGCTTTGCTTTGCGCTTTGCTTTGCGCTTTGCTTTGCGCTTTACTTCGCGCTTTGCTTTGCGCTTTGCTTTGCGCTTTGCGCTTTGCGCTTTGCTTTGCGCTTTGCTTTGCGCTTTGCTTTGCGCTTTGCGCTTTGCTTTGCGCTTTGCTTTGCGCTTAGCTTTCCGCTTTGCGCTTTGCTTTGCGCTTTGCTTTGCTTTGCTTTGCTTGGCGCTTTGCTTTGCTTTGCTTGGCGCTTTGCTTTGCTTTGCGCTTTGCTTTGCTTAGCGCTTTGCTTTGCTTTGCGCTTTGCTTTGCTTTGCTTGGCGCTTTGCTTGGCGCTTTGCTTTGCTTTGCTTGGCGCTTTGCTTTGCTTTGCGATTTGCTTTGCGCTTTGCTTTGCTTTGCTTTGCTTGGCGCTTTGCTTTGCTTTGCGCTTTGCTTTGCTTTGCGCTTTGCTTTGCTTTGCGCTTTGCTTTGATTTGCTTGGCGCTTTGCTTTGCTTTGCGCTTTGCTTTGCTTTGCTTGGCGCTTTGCTTTGCTTTGCGCTTTGCTTTGCTTTGCGCTTTGCTTTGCTTTGCGCTTTGCTTTGCTTTGCGCTTTGCTTTGCTTTGCGCTTTGCTTTGCTTTGCGCTTTGCTTTGCTTTGCGCTTTGCTTTGCTTTGCGCTTTGCTTTGCTTTGCGCTTTGCGCTTTGCTTTGCGCTTTGCTTTGCTTTGCGCTTTGCTTTGCTTTGCGCTTTGCTTTGCGCTTTGCTTTGCGCTTTGCTTTGCTTTGCGCTTTGCTTTGCTTTGCGCTTTGCTTTGCTTTGCGCTTTGCTTTGCTTTGCGCTTTGCTTTGCTTTGCGCTTTGCTTTGCTTTGCGCTTTGCTTTGCTTTGCGCTTTGCTTTGCTTTGCGCTTTGCTTTGCTTTGCGCTTTGCTTTGCTTTGCGCTTTGCTTTGCTTTGCGCTTTGCTTTGCTTTGCGCTTTGCTTTGCTTTGCGCTTTGCGCTTTGCGCTTTGCTTTGCTTGGCGCTTTGCTTTGCTTTGCGATTTGCTTTGCGCTTTGCTTTGCTTTGCTTTGCTTGGCGCTTTGCTTTGCTTTGCGCTTTGCTTTGCTTTGCGCTTTGCTTTGCTTTGCGCTTTGCTTTGATTTGCTTGGCGCTTTGCTTTGCTTTGCGCTTTGCTTTGCTTTGCTTGGCGCTTTGCTTTGCTTTGAGCTTTGCTTTGCTTTGCTTGGCGCTTTGCTTTGTTTTGCGCTTTGCTTTGCTTTGCTTGGCGCTTTGCTTTGCGCTTTGCTTTGCTTTGCTTGGCGCTTTGCTTTGCTTTGCGCATTGCTTTGCTTTGCTTGGCGCTTTGCTTTGCTTTGCGCTTTGCTTTGCTTTGCTTGGCGCTTTGCTTTGCTTTGCGCTTTGCTTTGCTTTGCTTGGCGCTTTGCTTTGCGCTTTGCTTTGCTTTGCTTGGCGCTTTGCTTTGCTTTGCTTTGCGCTTTGCTTTGCTTTGCTTGGCGCTTTGCTTTGCTTTACTTGGCGCTTTGCTTTGCTTTGCGCTTTGCTTTGCTTTGCTTGGCGCTTTGCTTTGCGCTTTGCTTTGCTTTGCTTGGCGCTTTGCTTTGCTTTGCTTTGCTTGGCGCTTTGCTTTGCTTTGCTTGGCGCTTTGCTTTGCTTTGCGCTTTGCTTTGCTTTGCTTGGCGCTTTGCTTTCCTTTGCTTAGCGCTTTGCTTTGCTTGGCGCTTTGCTTTGCTTTGCGCTTTGCTTTGCTTTGCGCTTTGCTTTGCTTTGCTTGGCGCTTTGCTTTGCTTGGCGCTTTGCTTTGCTTTGCGCTTTGCTTTGCTTTGCGCTTTGCTTTGCTTGGCGCTTTGCTTTGCTTTGCGCTTTGCTTTGCTTTGCTTGGCGCTTTGCTTTGCTTTGCGCTTTGCTTTGCTTTGCTTTGCTTGGCGCTTTGCTTTGCTTTGCGCTTTGCTTTGCTTTGCTTGGCGCTTTGCTTTGATTTGCGCTTTGCTTTGCTTTGCTTGACGCTTTGCTTTGCTTTGCGCTTTGCTTTGCTTGGCTTGGCGCTTTGCTTTGTTTGCGCTTTGCTTTGCTTTGCTTTGCGCTTTGCTTTGTTTTGCGCTTTGCTTTGAGTTGCTTTGCTTTGCTATGCTTTGCGCTTTGCTTTGCTTTGCGCTTTTCTTTGCTTTGCTTTGCGCTTTGCTTTGCTTTGCGCTTTGCTTTGCTTTGCTTTGCGCTTTGCTTTGCCTTGCTTTGCGCTTTGCTTTGCTTTGCTTCGCTTCGCTAGGCCTTGCTTTGCTTTGCTTCGCTTTGCTTCGCTTGGCCTTGCTTTGCTTTGCTTCGCTTTGCTTCGCTTGGCCTTGCTTTGCTTTGCTTCGCTTTGCTTCGCTTGGCCTTGCTTTGCTTTGCTTCGCTTGGCCTTGCTTTGCTTTGCTTTGCTTTGCTTCGCTTCGCTAGGCCTTGCTTTGCTTTGCTTCGCTTTGCTTCGCTTGGCCTTGCTTTGCTTTGCTTCGCTTTTCTTCGCTTGGCCTTGCTTTGCTTTGCTTCGCTTGGCCTTGCTTTGCTTTGCTTCGCTTGGCCTTGCTTTGCTTTGCTTCGCTTTGCTTCGCTTTGCTTCGCTTGGCCTTGCTTTTCTTTGCTTCGCTTGGCCTTGCTTTTCTTTGCTTCGCTTTGCTTCGCTTGGCCTTGCTTTGCTTTGCTTCGCTTTGCTTCGCTTGACCTTGCTTTGCTTTGCTTCGCTTTGCTTCGCTTGGCCTTGCTTTGCTTTGCGTCGCTTTGCTTCGCTTGGCCTTGCATTGCTTTGCTTCGCTTGGCCTTGCTTTGCTTTGCTTCGCTTTGCTTTGCTTTGCTTCGCTTTGCTTCGCTTTGCCTTGCTTTGCTTTGCTTCGCTTTGCTTCGCTTGGCCTTGCTTTTCTTTGCTTCGTTTTGCTTCGCTTGGCCTTGCTTTGCTTTGCTTCGCTTGGCCTTGCTTTGCTTTGCTTCGCTTTGCTTCGCTTTGCTTCGCTTGGCCTTGGTTTGCTTTGCTTCGCTTTGCTTCGCTTGGCCTTGCATTGCTTTGCTTCGCTTGGCCTTGCTTTCCTTCGCTTTGCTTTGCTTCGCTTGTCCTTGCTTTGCTTTGCTTTGCTTTGCTTCGCTTGGCCTTGCTTTGCTTTGCTTTGCTTTGCTTCGCTTGGCCTTGCTTTGCTTTGCTTTGCTTCGCTTGGCCTTGCTTTGCTTTGCTTTGCTTTGCTTCGCTTGGCCTTGGTTTGCTTTGCTTTGCTTCGCTTGGCCTTGCTTTGCTTTGCTTTGCTTTGCTTTGCTTTGCTTTGCTTTGCTTCGCTTTGCTTTGCTTGGCTTGGCCTTGCTTTGCTTTGCTTCGCTTTGCTTTGCTTGGCTTGGCCTTGCTTTGCGCTTTGCTTTTCTTTGCTTGGCGCTATGCTTTGCTTTGCTTGGCGCTTTGCTTTACTTTGCGCTTTGCTTTGCTTTGCTTGGCGCTTTGCTTTGCGCTTTGCTTTGCTTTGCTTTGCTTGGCGCTTTGCTTTGCTTTGCTTGGCGCTTTGCTTGGCGCTTTGCTTTGCTTTGCGCTTTGCTTTGCTTGGCGCTTTGCTTTGCTTTGCGCTTTGCTTTGCTTTGCTTGGCGCTTTGCTTTGCTTTGCGCTTTGCTTTGCTTTGCGCTTTGCTTTGCTTTGCTTGGCGCTTTGCTTTGCTTTGCTTTGCTTGGCGCTTTGCTTTGCTTTGCGCTTTGCTTTGCTTTGCTTGGCGCTTTGCTTTGCTTTGCGCTTTGCTTTGCATTGCTTGGCGCTTTGCTTTGCTTTGCGCTTTGCTTTGCTTTGCTTGGCGCTTTGCTTTGTTTTACGCTTTGCTTTGCTTTGCTTTGCGCTTTGCTTTGCTTTGCGCTATGCTTTGCTTTGCTTTGCGCTTTGCTTTGCTTTGCGCTTTGCTTTGCTTTGCTTGGCGCTTTGCTTTGCTTTGCGCTTTGCTTTGCGCTTTGCTTTGCTTTGCTTGTCGCTTTGCTTTGTTTTGCGCTTTGCTTTGCTTGGCGCTTTGCTTTGCTTTGCACTTTGCTTTGCTTTGCTTGGCGCTTTGCTTTGCGCTTTGCTTTGCTTTGCTTGGCGCTTTGCTTTGCGCTTTGCTTTGCGCTTTGCTTTGCTTTGCTTTGCGCTTTGCTTTGCTTTGCTTTGCGCTTTGCTTTGCTTTGCTTTGCGCTTTGCTTTGCTTTGCGCTTTGCTTTGCTTTGCGCTTTGCTTTGCTTTGCTTGGCGCTTTGCTTGGCGCTTTGCTTTGCTTTGCTTGGCGCTTTGCTTTGCTTTGCTTTGCGCTTTGCTTTGCGCTTTGCTTTGCGCTTTGCTTTGCGCTTTACTTCGCGCTTTGCTTTGCGCTTTGCTTTGCGCTTTGCGCTTTGCTTTGCGCTTTGCTTTGCGCTTTGCTTTGCGCTTTGCGCTTTGCTTTGCGCTTTGCTTTGCGCTTAGCTTTCCGCTTTGCGCTTTGCTTTGCGCTTTGCTTTGCTTTGCTTTGCTTGGCGCTTTGCTTTGCTTTGCTTGGCGCTTTGCTTTGCTTTGCGCTTTGCTTTGCTTAGCGCTTTGCTTTGCTTTGCGCTTTGCTTTGCTTTGCTTGGCGCTTTGCTTGGCGCTTTGCTTTGCTTTGCTTGGCGCTTTGCTTTGCTTTGCGCTTTGCTTTGCTTTGCTTGGCGCTTTGCTTTGCTTTGTGCTTTGCTTTGCTTTGCTTTGCTTGGCGCTTTGCTTTGCTTTGCGCTTTGCTTTGCGCTTTGCTTTTCTTTGCGCTTTGCTTTGATTTGCTTGGCGCTTTGCTTTGCTTTGCGCTTTGCTTTGCTTTGCTAGGCGCTTTGCTTTGCTTTGAGCTTTGCTTTGCTTTGCTTGGCGCTTTGCTTTGTTTTGCGCTTTGCTTTGCTTTGCTTGGCGCTTTGCTTTGCGCTTTGCTTTGCTTTGCTTGGCGCTTTGCTTTGCTTTGCGCATTGCTTTGCTTTGCTTTGCGCATTGCTTTGCTTTGCTTGGCGCTTTGCTTTGCTTTGCGCTTTGCTTTGCTTTGCTTGGCGCTTTGCTTTGCTTTGCGCTTTGCTTTGCTTTGCTTGGCGCTTTGCTTTGCTTTGCGCTTTGCTTTGCTTTGCTTGGCGCTTTGCTTTGCGCTTTGCTTTGCTTTGCTTTGCGCTTTGCTTTGCTTTGCTTGGCGCTTTGCTTTGCTCTTTGCTTGGCGCTTTGCTTGGCGCTTTGCTTTGCGCTTTGCTTTGCTTTGCTTGGCGCTTTGCTTTGCTTTGCGCTTTGCTTTGCTTTGCTTGGCGCTTTGCTTTGCTTTGCGCGGCGCTTTGCTATGCGCTTTGCTTTGCTTTGCTTAGCGCTCTGCTTTGCTTTGCGCTTTGCTTTGCTTGGCGCTTTGCTTTGCTTTGCGCTTTGCTTTGCTTTGCTTGGCGCTTTGCTTTGCTTTGCGCTTTGCTTTGCTTGGCTTGGCGCTTTGCTTTGCTTTGCTTTGCGCTTTGCTTTGCTTTGCTTGGCGCTTTGCTTTGCTTTGCTTGGCGCTTTGCTTTGCTTTGCGCTTTGCTTTGCTTTGCTTTGCGCTTTGCTTTGCTTTGCTTTGCGCTTTGCTTTGCTTTGCGCTTTGCTTTGCTTTGCTTGGCGCTTTGCTTTGCTTTGCTTGGCGCTTTGCTTTGCTTTGCTTGGCGCTTTGCTTTGCTTTGCTTGGCGCTTTGCTTTGCTTTGCTTTGCTTTGCTTCGCTTGGCCTTGCTTTGCTTTGCTTTGCTTCGCTTGGCCTTGCTTTGCTTTGCTTTGCTTTGCTTTGCTTTGCTTCGCTTTGCTTTGCTTGGCTTGGCCTTGCTTTGCTTTGCTTCGCTTTGCTTTGCTTGGCTTGGCCTTGCTTTGCGCTTTGCTTTTCTTTGCTTGGCGCTATGCTTTGCTTTGCTTGGCGCTTTGCTTTACTTTGCGCTTTGCTTTGCTTTGCTTGGCGCTTTGCTTTGCGCTTTGCTTTGCTTTGCTTTGCTTGGCGCTTTGCTTTGCTTTGCTTGGCGCTTTGCTTGGCGCTTTGCTTTCCTTTGCGCTTTGCTTTGCTTTGCTTGGCGCTTTGCTTTGCTTTGCGCTTTGCTTTGCTTTGCTTGGCGCTTTGCTTTGCTTTGCGCTTTGCTTTGCTTTGCTTTGCGCTTTGCTTTGCTTTGCTTGGCGCTTTGCTTTGCTTTGCTTTGCTTGGCGCTTTGCTTTGCTTTGCGCTTTGCTTTGCTTTGCTTGGCGCTTTGCTTTGCTTTGCGCTTTGCTTTGCATTGCTTGGCGCTTTGCTTTGCTTTGCGCTTTGCTTTGCTTTGCTTGGCGCTTTGCTTTGCGCTTTGCTTTGCTTTGCTTTGCTTGGCGCTTTGCTTTGCTTTGCTTTGCGCTTTGCTTTGCTTTGCTTGGCGCTTTGCTTTGCTTTACTTGGCGCTTTGCTTTGCTTTGCGCTTTGCTTTGCTTTGCTTGGCGCTTTGCTTTGCGCTTTGCTTTGCTTTGCTTGGCGCTTTGCTTTGCTTTGCTTTGCTTGGCGCTTTGCTTTGCTTTGCTTGGCGCTTTGCTTTGCTTTGCTTTGCTTGGCGCTTTGCTTTGCTTTGCGCTTTGCTTTGCTTTGCTTGGCGCTTTGCTTTGCTTTGCGCTTTGCTTTGCTTTGCGCTTTGCTTTGCTTTGCTTGGCGCTTTGCTTTGCTTGGCGCTTTGCTTTGCTTTGCGCTTTGCTTTGCTTTGCGCTTTGCTTTGCTTGGCGCTTTGCTTTGCTTTGCGCTTTGCTTTGCTTTGCTTGGCGCTTTGCTTTGCTTTGCGCTTTGCTTTGCTTTGCTTTGCTTGGCGCTTTGCTTTGCTTTGCGCTTTGCTTTGCTTTGCTTGGCGCTTTGCTTTGCTTTGCGCTTTGCTTTGCTTTGCTTGCCGCTTTGCTTTGCTTTGCGCTTTGCTTTGCTTGGCTTGGCGCTTTGCTTTGCTTTGCGCTTTGCTTTGCTTTGCTTGGCGCTTTGCTTTGCTTTGCGCTTTGCTTTGCTTTGCTTGGCGCTTTGCTTTGCTTTGCGCTTTGCTATGCTTTGCTTGGCGCTTTGCTTTGCTTTGCGCTTTGCTTTGCTTTGCGCTTTGCTTTGCTTTGCTTTGCTTTGCGCTTTGCTTTGCTTTGCTTTGCTTTGCTTTACTTTGCGCTTTGCTTTGTTTTGCGCTTTGCTTTGCTTTGCTTTGCTTTGCTATGCTTTGCGCTTTGCTTTGCTTTGCGCTTTGCTTTGCTTTGCGCTTTTCTTTGCTTTGCTTTGCGCTTTGCTTTGCTTTGCGCTTTGCTTTGCTTTGCTTTGCTTTGCGCTTTGCTTTGCCTTGCTTTGCGCTTTGCTTTGCTTTGCTTCGCTTCGCTAGGCCTTGCTTTGCTTTGCTTCGCTTTGCTTCGCTTGGCCTTGCTTTGCTTTGCTTCGCTTTGCTTCGCTTGGCCTTGCTTTGCTTTGCTTCGCTTTGCTTCGCTTGGCCTTGCTTTGCTTTGCTTCGCTTGGCCTTGCTTTGCTTTGCTTTGCTTTGCTTCGCTTCGCTAGGCCTTGCTTTGCTTTGCTTCGCTTTGCTTCGCTTGGCCTTGCTTTGCTTTGCTTCGCTTTGCTTCGCTTGGCCTTGCTTTGCTTTGCTTCGCTTTGCTTCGCTTGGCCTTGCTTTGCTTTGCTTCGCTTGGCCTTGCTTTGCTTTGCTTCGCTTTGCTTCGCTTTGCTTCGCTTGGCCTTGCTTTTCTTTGCTTCGCTTGGCCTTGCTTTTCTTTGCTTCGCTTTGCTTCGCTTGGCCTTGCTTTGCTTTGCTTCGCTTTGCTTCGCTTGACCTTGCTTTGCTTTGCTTCGCTTTGCTTCGCTTGGCCTTGCTTTGCTTTGCTTCGCTTTGCTTCGCTTGGCCTTGCATTGCTTTGCTTCGCTTGGCCTTGCTTTGCTTTGCTTCGCTTTGCTTTGCTTTGCTTCGCTTTGCTTCGCTTTGCCTTGGTTTGCTTTGCTTCGCTTTGCTTCGCTTGGCCTTGCTTTTCTTTGCTTCGTTTTGCTTCGCTTGGCCTTGCTTTGCTTTGCTTCGCTTGGCCTTGCTTTGCTTTGCTTCGCTTTGCTTCGCTTGGCCTTGGTTTGCTTTGCTTCGCTTTGCTTCGCTTGGCCTTGCATTGCTTTGCTTCGCTTGGCCTTGCTTTCCTTCGCTTTTCTTTGCTTCGCTTGTCCTTGCTTTGCTTTGCTTTGCTTTGCTTCGCTTGGCCTTGCTTTGCTTTGCTTTGCTTTGCTTCGCTTGGCCTTGCTTTGCTTTGCTTTGCTTCGCTTGGCCTTGCTTTGCTTTGCTTTGCTTTGCTTCGCTTGGCCTTGCTTTGCTTTGCTTTGCTTCGCTTGGCCTTGCTTTGCTTTGCTTTGCTTTGCTTTGCTTCGCTTTGCTTTGCTTGGCTTGGCCTTGCTTTGCTTTGCTTCGCTTTGCTTTGCTTGGCTTGGCCTTGCTTTGCGCTTTGCTTTTCTTTGCTTGGCGCTATGCTTTGCTTTGCTTGGCGCTTTGCTTTACTTTGCGCTTTGCTTTGCTTTGCTTGGCGCTTTGCTTTGCGCTTTGCTTTGCGCTTTGCTTTGCGCTTTGCTTTGCTTTGCTTTGCTTGGCGCTTTGCTTTGCTTTGCTTGGCGCTTTGCTTGGCGCTTTGCTTTGCTTTGCGCTTTGCTTTGCTTTGCTTGGCGCTTTGCTTTGCTTTGCGCTTTGCTTTGCTTTGCTTGGCGCTTTGCTTTGCTTTGCGCTTTGCTTTGCTTTGCTTGGCGCTTTGCTTTGCTTTGCTTGGCGCTTTGCTTTGCTTTGCGCTTTGCTTTGCTTTGCTTGGCGCTTTGCTTTGCTTTGCGCTTTGCTTTGCATTGCTTGGCGCTTTGCTTTGCTTTGCGCTTTGCTTTGCTTTGCTTGGCGCTTTGCTTTGTTTTACGCTTTGCTTTGCTTTGCTTTGCTTTGCGCTTTGCTTTGCTTTGCGCTTTGCTTTGCTTTGCGCTTTGCTTTGCTTTGCTTGGCGCTTTGCTTTGCTTTCCGCTTTGCTTTGCTTTGCTTGGCGCTTTGCTTTGTTTTGCGCTTTGCTTTGCTTGGCGCTTTGCTTTGCTTTGCACTTTGCTTTGCTTTGCTTGGCGCTTTGCTTTGCGCTTTGCTTTGCTTTGCTTGGCGCTTTGCTTTGCGCTTTGCTTTGCGCTTTGCTTTGCTTTGCTTTGCGCTTTGCTTTGCTTTGCTTGGCGCTTTGCTTGGCGCTTTGCTTTGCGCTTTGCTTGGCGCTTTGCTTTGCGCTTTGCTTGGCGCTTTGCTTTGCGCTTTGCTTTGCGCTTTGCTTCGCGCTTTGCTTTGCGCTTTGCTTCGCGCTTTGCTTTGCGCTTTGGTTCGCGCTTTGCTTTGCGCTTTGCTTTGCGCTTTGCTTCGCGTTTTGCTTTGCGCTTTGCTTTGCGCTTTGCTTCACGCTTTGCTTTGCGCTTTGCTTTGCGCTTTGCTTCGCGCTTTGCTTTGCGCTTTGCTTTGCGCTTTGCTTTGCGCTTTGCTTTGCGCTTTGCTTTGCGCTTTGCTTTGCGCTTTGCTTTGCGCTTTGCTTTGCGCTTTGCTTTGCGCTTTGCTTTGCGCTTTGCTTTGCGCTTTGCTTTGCGCTTTGCTTTGCGCTTTGCTTTGCGCTTTGCTTTGCGCTTTGCTTTGCGCTTTGCTTTGCGCTTTGCTTTGCGCTTTGCTTTGCGCTTTGCTTTGCGCTTTGCTTTGCGCTTTGCTTTGCGCTTTGCTTTGCGCTTTGCTTTGCGCTTTGCTTTGCGCTTTGCTTTGCGCTTTGCTTTGCGCTTTGCTTTGCGCTTTGCTTTGCGCTTTGCTTTGCGCTTTGCGCTTTACTTTGCGCTTTGCTTTGCGCTTTGCTTTGCGCTTTGCGCTTTACTTTGCGCTTTGCTTTGCGCTTTGCTTTGCTTTGCTTTGCTTTGCTTTGCGCTTTGCTTTGCGCTTTGCTTTGCTTTGCTTTGCTTTGCTTTGCGCTTTGCTTTGCGCTTTGCTTTGCTTTGCTTTGCTTTGCGCTTTGCTTTGCTTTGCGCTTTGCTTTGCTTTGCGCTTTGCTTTGCTTTGCGCTTTGCTTTGCTTTGCTTGGCGCTTTGCTTTGCGCTTTGCTTTGCTTTGCTTGGCGCTTTGCTTTGCTTTGCTTTGCGCTTTGCTTTGCTTTGCTTGGCGCTTTGCTTTGCTTTACTTGGCGCTTTGCTTTGCTTTGCGCTTTGCTTTGCTTTGCTTGGCGCTTTGCTTTGCGCTTTGCTTTGCTTTGCTTGGCGCTTTGCTTTGCTTTGCTTTGCTTGGCGCTTTGCTTTGCTTTGCTTGGCGCTTTGCTTTGCTTTGCTTGGCGCTTTGCTTTGCTTTGCGCTTTGCTTTGCTTTGCTTGGCGCTTTGCTTTGCTTTGCTTTGCTTAGCGCTTTGCTTTGCTTGGCGCTTTGCTTTGCTTTGCGCTTTGCTTTGCTTTGCGCTTTGCTTTGCTTTGCTTGGCGCTTTGCTTTGCTTGGCGCTTTGCTTTGCTTTGCGCTTTGCTTTGCTTTGCGCTTTGCTTTGCTTGGCGCTTTGCTTTGCTTTGCGCTTTGCTTTGCTTTGCTTTGCTTGGCGCTTTGCTTTACTTTGCGCTTTGCTTTGCTTTGCTTGGCGCTTTGCTTTGCGCTTTGCTTTGCTTTGCTTTGCTTGGCGCTTTGCTTTGCTTTGCTTGGCGCTTTGCTTAGCGCTTTGCTTTGCTTTGCGCTTTGCTTTGCTTTGCTTGGCGCTTTGCTTTGCTTTGCGCTTTGCTTTGCTTTGCTTGGCGCTTTGCTTTGCTTTGCGCTTTGCTTTGCTTTGCTTGGCGCTTTGCTTTGCTTTGCTTGGCGCTTTGCTTTGCTTTGCTTGGCGCTTTGCTTTGCTTTGCGCTTTGCTTTGCTTTGCTTGGCGCTTTGCTTTGCTTTGCGCTTTGCTTTGCATTGCTTGGCGCTTTGCTTTGCTTTGCGCTTTGCTTTGCTTTGCTTGGCGCTTTGCTTTGTTTTACGCTTTGCTTTGCTTTGCTTTGCGCTTTGCTTTGCTTTGCGCTTTGCTTTGCTTTGCTTTGCGCTTTGCTTTGCTTTGCGCTTTGCTTTGCTTTGCTTGGCGCTTTGCTTTGCTTTGCGCTTTGCTTTGCTTTGCTTGGCGCTTTGCTTTGTTTTGCGCTTTGCTTTGCTTGGCGCTTTGCTTTGCTTTGCACTTTGCTTTGCTTTGCTTGGCGCTTTGCTTTGCGCTTTGCTTTGCTTTGCTTGGCGCTTTGCTTTGCGCTTTGCTTTGCGCTTTGCTTTGCTTTGCGCTTTGCTTTGCTTTGCGCTTTGCTTTGCTTTGCTTGGCGCTTTGCTTGGCGCTTTGCTTTGCGCTTTGCTTGGCGCTTTGCTTTGCGCTTTGCTTGGCGCTTTGCTTTGCGCTTTGCTTTGCGCTTTGCTTCGCGCTTTGCTTTGCGCTTTGCTTCGCGCTTTGCTTTGCGCTTTGCTTCGCGCTTTGCTTTGCGCTTTGCTTCGCGCTTTGCTTTGCGCTTTGCTTTGCGCTTTGCTTCGCGCTTTGCTTTGCGCTTTGCTTTGCGCTTTGCTTCGCGCTTTGCTTTGCGCTTTGCTTTGCGCTTTGCTTCGCGCTTTGCTTTGCGCTTTGCTTTGCGCTTTGCTTTGCGCTTTGCTTTGCGCTTTGCTTTGCGCTTTGCTTTGCGCTTTGCTTTGCGCTTTGCTTTGCGCTTTGCTTTGCGCTTTGCTTTGCGCTTTGCTTTGCGCTTTGCTTTGCGCTTTGCTTTGCGCTTTGCTTTGCGCTTTGCTTTGCGCTTTGCTTTGCGCTTTGCTTTGCGCTTTGCTTTGCGCTTTGCTTTGCGCTTTGCTTTGCGCTTTGCTTTGCGCTTTGCTTTGCGCTTTGCTTTGCGCTTTGCTTTGCGCTTTGCTTTGCGCTTTGCGCTTTACTTTGCGCTTTGCTTTGCGCTTTGCTTTGCGCTTTGCGCTTTACTTTGCGCTTTGCTTTGCTTTGCTTTGCTTTGCTTTGCGCTTTGCTTTGCGCTTTGCTTTGCTTTGCTTTGCTTTGCTTTGCCTTGCGCTTTGCTTTGCTTTGCGCTTTGCTTTGCTTTGCTTTGCGCTTTGCTTTGCTTTGCGCTTTGCTTTGCTTTGCGCTTTGCTTTGCTTTGCGCTTTGCTTTGCTTTGCGCTTTGCTTTGCTTTGCGCTTTGCTTTGCTTTGCGCTTTGCTTTGCTTTGCGCTTTGCTTTGCTTTGCGCTTTGCTTTGCTTTGCGCTTTGCTTTGCTTTGCGCTTTGCTTTGCTTTGCGCTTTGCTTTGCTTTGCTTTGCGCTTTGCTTTGCTTTGCTTTGCGCTTTGCTTTGCTTTGCTTTGCGCTTTGCTTTGCTTTGCTTTGCGCTTTGCTTTGCTTTGCTTTGCGCTTTGCTTTGCTTTGCTTTGCGCTTTGCTTTGCTTTGCTTTGCGCTTTGCTTTGCTTTGCGCTTTGCTTTGCTTTGCGCTTTGCTTTGCTTTACGCTTTGCTTTGCTTTGCGCTTTGCTTTGCTTTGCGCTTTGCTTTGCTTCGCGCTTTGCTTTGCTTTGCGCTTTGCTTTGCTTTGCGCTTTGCTTTGCTTTGCGCTTTGCTTTGCTTTGCGCTTTGCTTTGCTTTGCGCTTTGCTTTGCTTTGCGCTTTGCTTTGCTTTGCGCTTTGCTTTGCTTTGCTTTGCGCTTTGCTTTGCTTTGCGCTTTGCTTTGCTTTGCGCTTTGCTTTGCTTTGCGCTTTGCTTTGCTTTGCGCTTTGCTTTGCTTTGCGCTTTGCTTTGCTTTGCGCTTTGCTTTGCTTTGCGCTTTGCTTTGCTTTGCGCTTTGCTTTGCTTTGCGCTTTGCTTTGCTTTGCGCTTTGCTTTGCTTTGCGCTTTGCTTTGCTTTGCGCTTTGCTTTGCTTTGCGCTTTGCTTTGCTTTGCGCTTTGCTTTGCTTTGCGCTTTGCTTTGCTTTGCGCTTTGCTTTGCTTTGCGCTTTGCTTTGCTTGGCGCTTTGCTTTGCTTTGCGCATTGCTTAGCTTTGCTTTGCGCATTGCTTTGCTTTGCTTGGCGCTTTGCTTTGCTTTGCTTGGCGCTTTGCTTTGCTTTGCGCTTTGCTTTGCTTTGCTTGGCGCTTTGCTTTGCTTTGCGCTTTGCTTTGCTTTGCTTGGCGCTTTGCTTTGCGCTTTGCTTTGCTTTGCTTTGCGCTTTGCTTTGCTTTGCTTGGCGCTTTGCTTTGTTCTTTGCTTGGCGCTTTGCTTGGCGCTTTGCTTTGCGCTTTGCTTTGCTTTGCTTGGCGCTTTGCTTTGCTTTGCGCTTTGCTTTGCTTTGCTTGGCGCTTTGCTTTGCTTTGCGCGGCGCTTTGCTATGCGCTTTGCTTTGCTTTGCTTAGCGCTCTGCTTTGCTTTGCGCTTTGCTTTGCTTGGCGCTTTGCTTTGCTTTGCGCTTTGCTTTGCTTTGCTTGGCGCTTTGCTTTGCTTTGCGCTTTGCTTTGCTTGGCTTGGCGCTTTGCTTTGCTTTGCTTTGCGCTTTGCTTTGCTTTGCTTGGCGCTTTGCTTTGCTTTGCTTGGCGCTTTGCTTTGCTTTGCGCTTTGCTTTGCTTTGCTTTGCGCTTTGCTTTGCTTTGCTTTGCGCTTTGCTTTGCTTTGCGCTTTGTTATGCTTTGCTTGGCGCTTTGCTTTGCTTTGCTTGGCGCTTTGCTTTGCTTTGCTTGGCGCTTTGCTTTGCTTTGCTTGGCGCTTTGCTTTGCTTTGCTTTGCTTTGCTTCGCTTGGCCTTGCTTTGCTTTGCTTTGCTTCGCTTGGCCTTGCTTTGCTTTGCTTTGCTTTGCTTTGCTTTGCTTTGCTTTGCTTCGCTTTGCTTTGCTTGGCTTGGCCTTGCTTTGCTTTGCTTCGCTTTGCTTTGCTTGGCTTGGCCTTGCTTTGCGCTTTGCTTTTCTTTGCTTGGCGCTATGCTTTGCTTTGCTTGGCGCTTTGCTTTACTTTGCGCTTTGCTTTGCTTGGCGCTTTGCTTTGCGCTTTGCTTTGCTTTGCTTTGCTTGGCGCTTTGCTTTGCTTTGCTTGGCGCTTTGCTTGGCGCTTTGCTTTCCTTTGCGCTTTGCTTTGCTTTGCTTGGCGCTTTGCTTTGCTTTGCGCTTTGCTTTGCTTTGCTTGGCGCTTTGCTTTGCTTTGCGCTTTGCTTTGCTTTGCTTGGCGCTTTGCTTTGCTTTGCGCTTTGCTTTGCTTTGCTTGGCGCTTTGCTTTGCTTTGCTTTGCTTTGCTTGGCGCTTTGCTTTGCTTTGCGCTTTGCTTTGCTTTGCTTGGCGCTTTGCTTTGCTTTGCGCTTTGCTTTGCATTGCTTGGCGCTTTGCTTTGCTTTGCGCTTTGCTTTGCTTTGCTTGGCGCTTTGCTTTGCGCTTTGCTTTGCTTTGCTTGGCGCTTTGCTTTGCTTTGCTTTGCGCTTTGCTTTGCTTTGCTTGGCGCTTTGCTTTGCTTTACTTGGCGCTTTGCTTTGCTTTGCGCTTTGCTTTGCTTTGCTTGGCGCTTTGCTTTGCGCTTTGCTTTGCTTTGCTTGGCGCTTTGCTTTGCTTTGCTTTGCTTGGCGCTTTGCTTTGCTTTGCTTGGCGCTTTGCTTTGCTTTGCTTGGCGCTTTGCTTTGCTTTGCGCTTTGCTTTGCTTTGCTTGGCGCTTTGCTTTGCTTTGCTTTGCTTAGCGCTTTGCTTTGCTTGGCGCTTTGCTTTGCTTTGCGCTTTGCTTTGCTTTGCGCTTTGCTTTGCTTTGCTTGGCGCTTTGCTTTGCTTGGCGCTTTGCTTTGCTTTGCGCTTTGCTTTGCTTTGCGCTTTGCTTTGCTTGGCGCTTTGCTTTGCTTTGCGCTTTGCTTTGCTTTGCTTGGCGCTTTGCTTTGCTTTGCGCTTTGCTTTGCTTTGCTTTGCTTGGCGCTTTGCTTTGCTTTGCGCTTTGCTTTGCTTTGCTTGGCGCTTTGCTTTGCTTTGCGCTTTGCTTTGCTTTGCTTGCCGCTTTGCTTTGCTTTGCGCTTTGCTTTGCTTGGCTTGGCGCTTTGCTTTGCTTTGCGCTTTGCTTTGCTTTGCTTGGCGCTTTGCTTTGCTTTGCGCTTTGCTTTGCTTTGCTTGGCGCTTTGCTTTGCTTTGCGCTTTGCTATGCTTTGCTTGGCGCTTTGCTTTGCTTTGCGCTTTGCTTTGCTTTGCGCTTTGCTTTGCTTTGCGCTTTGCTTTGCTTTGCTTTGCGCTTTGCTTTGCGCTTTGCTTTGCTTTGCGCTTTGCTTTGCTTTGCTTTGCTTTACTTTGCGCTTTGCTTTGTTTTGCGCTTTGCTTTGCTTTGCTTTGCTTTGCTATGCTTTGCGCTTTGCTTTGCTTTGCGCTTTGCTTTGCTTTGCGCTTTTCTTTGCTTTGCTTTCGCTTTGCTTTGCTTTGCGCTTTGCTTTGCTTTGCTTTGCGCTTTGCTTTGCCTTGCTTTGCGCTTTGCTTTGCTTTGCTTCGCTTCGCTAGGCCTTGCTTTGCTTTGCTTCGCTTTGCTTCGCTTGGCCTTGCTTTGCTTCGCTTTGCTTCGCTTGGCCTTGCTTTGCTTTGCTTCGCTTTGCTTCGCTTGGCCGTGCTTTGCTTTGCTTCGCTTGGCCTTGCTTTGCTTTGCTTCGCTTTGCTTCGCTTGGCCTTGCTTTGCTTTGCTTCGCTTTGCTTCGCTTGGCCTTGCTTTGCTTTGCTTCGCTTTGCTTCGCTTGGCCTTGCTTTGCTTTGCTTCGCTTGGCCTTGCTTTGCTTTGCTTCGCTTTGCTTTTCTTTGCTTCGCTTGGCCTTGCTTTTCTTTGCTTCGCTTTGCTTCGCTTGGCCTTGCTTTGCTTTGCTTCGCTTTGCTTCGCTTGAACTTGCTTTGCTTTGCTTCGCTTGGCCTTGCTTTGCTTTGCTTCGCTTTGCTTCGCTTGGCCTTGCATTGCTTTGCTTCGCTTGGCCTTGCTTTGCTTTGCTTCGCTTTGCTTTGCTTTGCTTTGCTTCGCTTTGCTTCGCTTTGCCTTGCTTTGCTTTGCTTCGCTTTGCTTCGCTTGGCCTTGCTTTTCTTTGCTTCGTTTTGCTTCGCTTGGCCTTGCTTTGCTTTGCTTCGCTTGGCCTTGCTTTGCTTTGCTTCGCTTTGCTTCGCTTGGCCTTGGTTTGCTTTGCTTCGCTTTGCTTCGCTTGGCCTTGCATTGCTTTGCTTCGCTTGGCCTTGCTTTCCTTCGCTTTGATTTGCTTCGCTTGTCCTTGCTTTGCTTTGCTTTGCTTTGCTTCGCTTGGCCTTGCTTTGCTTTGCTTTGCTTTGCTTCGCTTGGCCTTGCTTTGCTTTGCTTTGCTTCGCTTGGCCTTGCTTTGCTTTGCTTTGCTTTGCTTCGCTTGGCCTTGCTTTGCTTTGCTTTGCTTCGCTTGGCCTTGCTTTGCTTTGCTTTGCTTTGCTTTGCTTTGCTTCGCTTTGCCTTGCTTGGCTTGGCCTTGCTTTGCTTTGCTTCGCTTTGCTTTGCTTGGCTTGGCCTTGCTTTGCGCTTTGCTTTTCTTTGCTTGGCGCTATGCTTTGCTTTGCTTGGCGCTTTGCTTTACTTTGCGCTTTGCTTTGCTTTGCTTGGCGCTTTGCTTTGCGCTTTGCTTTGCGCTTTGCTTTGCTTGGCGCTTTGCTTGGCGCTTTGCTTTGCGCTTTGCTTTGCTTTGCTTGGCGCTTTGCTTTGCTTTGCGCTTTGCTTTGCTTTGCTTGGCGCTTTGCTTTGCTTTGCGCTTTGCTTTGCTTTGCTTGGCGCTTTGCTTTGCTTTGCTTTGCTTGGCGCTTTGCTTTGCTTTGCGCTTTGCTTTGCTTTGCTTGGCGCTTTGCTTTGCTTTGCGCTTTGCTTTGCATTGCTTGGCGCTTTGCTTTGCTTTGCGCTTTGCTTTGCTTTGCTTGGCGCTTTGCTTTGTTTTACGCTTTGCTTTGCTTTGCTTTGCGCTTTGCTTTGCTTTGCGCTTTGCTTTGCTTTGCTTTGCGCTTTGCTTTGCTTTGCGCTTTGCTTTGCTTTGCTTGGCGCTTTGCTTTGCTTTGCGCTTTGCTTTGCTTTGCTTGGCGCTTTGCTTTGTTTTGCGCTTTGCTTTGCTTGGCGCTTTGCTTTGCTTTGCACTTTGCTTTGCTTTGCTTGGCGCTTTGCTTTGCGCTTTGCTTTGCTTTGCTTGGCGCTTTGCTTTGCGCTTTGCTTTGCGCTTTGCTTTGCTTTGCTTTGCGCTTTGCTTTGCTTTGCGCTTTGCTTTGCTTTGCTTGGCGCTTTGCTTGGCGCTTTGCTTGGCGCTTTGCTTTGCGCTTTGCTCGGCGCTTTGCTTTGCGCTTTGCTTGGCGCTTTGCTTTGCGCTTTGCTTTGCGCTTTGCTTCGCGCTTTGCTTTGCGCTTTGCTTCGCGCTTTGCTTTGCGCTTTGCTTCGCGCTTTGCTTTGCGCTTTGCTTCGCGCTTTGCTTTGCGCTTTGCTTTGCGCTTTGCTTCGCGCTTTGCTTTGCGCTTTGCTTTGCGCTTTGCTTCGCGCTTTGCTTCGCGCTTTGCTTTGCGCTTTGCTTTGCGCTTTGCTTTGCGCTTTGCTTTGCGCTTTGCTTTGCGCTTTGCTTTGCGCTTTGCTTTGCGCTTTGCTTTGCGCTTTGCTTTGCGCTTTGCTTTGCGCTTTGCTTTGCGCTTTGCTTTGCGCTTTGCTTTGCGCTTTGCTTTGCGCTTTGCTTTGCGCTTTGCTTTGCGCTTTGCTTTGCGCTTTGCTTTGCGCTTTGCTTTGCGCTTTGCTTTGCGCTTTGCTTTGCGCTTTGCTTTGCGCTTTGCTTTGCGCTTTGCTTTGCGCTTTGCTTTGCGCTTTGCTTTGCGCTTTGCTTTGCGCTTTGCTTTGCGCTTTGCTTTGCGCTTTGCGCTTTACTTTGCGCTTTGCTTTGCGCTTTGCTTTGCGCTTTGCGCTTTACTTTGCGCTTTGCTTTGCGCTTTGCTTTGCGCTTTGCGCTTTACTTTGCGCTTTGCTTTGCGCTTTGCTTTGCTTTGCTTTGCTTTGCTTTGCGCTTTGCTTTGCGCTTTGCTTTGCTTTGCTTTGCTTTGCTTTGCTTTGCGCTTTGCTTTGCGCTTTGCTTTGCTTTGCTTTGCTTTGCTTTGCGCTTTGCTTTGCTTTGCTTTGCTTTGCTTTGCTTTGCGCTTTGCTTTGCTTTGCTTTGCGCTTTGCTTTGCTTCGCTTTGCTTTGCGCTTTGCTTTGCTTTGCGCTTTGCTTTGCTTTGCTTTGCGCTTTGCTTTGCTTTGCGCTTTGCTTTGCTTTGCTTTGCTTTGCGCTTTGCTTTGCTTTGCTTTGCGCTTTGCTTTGCTTTGCGCTTTGCTTTGCGCTTTGCTTTGCTTTGCGCTTTGCTTTGCTTTGCGCTTTGCTTTGCGCTTTGCTTTGCTTTGCGCTTTGCTTTGCTTTGCGCTTTGCTTTGCTTTGCGCTTTGCTTTGCTTTGCGCTTTGCTTTGCTTTGCGCTTTGCTTTGCTTTGCGCTTTGCTTTGCTTTGCGCTTTGCTTTGCTTTGCTTTGCGCTTTGCTTTGCTTTGCTTTGCTTTGCTTTGCGCTTTGCTTTGCTTTGCTTTGCTTTGCTTTGCGCTTTGCTTTGCTTTGCTTTGCGCTTTGCTTTGCTTTGCTTTGCTTTGCTTTGCGCTTTGCTTTGCTTTGCTTTGCGCTTTGCTTTGCTTTGCGCTTTGCTTTGCTTTGCTTTGCGCTTTGCTTTGCTTTGCTTTGCGCTTTGCTTTGCTTTGCTTTGCGCTTTGCTTTGCTTTGCGCTTTGCTTTGCTTTGCGCTTTGCTTTGCTTTGCGCTTTGCTTTGCTTTGCGCTTTGCTTTGCTTTGCGCTTTGCTTTGCTTTGCGCTTTGCTTTGCTTTGCGCTTTGCTTTGCTTTGCGCTTTGCTTTGCTTTGCGCTTTGCTTTGCTTTGCGCTTTGCTTTGCTTTGCTTTGCGCTTTGCTTTGCTTTGCGCTTTGCTTTGCTTTGCGCTTTGCTTTGCTTTGCGCTTTGCTTTGCTTTGCGCTTTGCTTTGCTTTGCGCTTTGCTTTGCTTTGCGCTTTGCTTTGCTTTGCTTTGCTTTGCGCTTTGCTTTGCTTTGCGCTTTGCTTTGCTTTGCGCTTTGCTTTGCTTTGCGCTTTGCTTTGCTTTGCTTTGCGCTTTGCTTTGCTTTGCTTTGCGCTTTGCTTTGCTTTGCTTTGCGCTTTGCTTTGCTTTGCTTTGCGCTTTGCTTTGCTTTGCGCTTTGCTTTGCTTTGCTTTGCGCTTTGCTTTGCTTTGCTTTGCGCTTTGCTTTGCTTTGCGCTTTGCTTTGCTTTGCGCTTTGCTTTGCTTTGCGCTTTGCTTTGCTTTGCGCTTTGCTTTGCTTTGCGCTTTGCTTTGCGCTTTGCTTTGCGCTTTGCTTTGCTTTGCGCTTTGCTTTGCTTTGCGCTTTGCTTTGCTTTGCTTTGCGCTTTGCTTTGCTTTGCGCTTTGCTTTGCTTTGCGCTTTGCTTTGCGCTTTGCTTTGCGCTTTGCTTTGCTTTGCGCTTTGCTTTGCTTTGCGCTTTGCTTTGCTTTGCGCTTTGCTTTGCTTTGCGCTTTGCTTTGCTTTGCGCTTTGCTTTGCTTTGCGCTTTGCTTTGCTTTGCGCTTTGCTTTGCTTTGCGCTTTGCTTTGCTTTGCGCTTTGCTTTGCTTTGCGCTTTGCTTTGCTTTGCGCTTTGCTTTGCTTTGCGCTTTGCTTTGCTTTGCGCTTTGCTTTGCTTTGCGCTTTGCTTTGCTTTGCGCTTTGCTTTGCTTTGCGCTTTGCTTTGCTTTGCGCTTTGCTTTGCTTTGCGCTTTGCTTTGCTTTGCGCTTTGCTTTGCTTTGCGCTTTGCTTTGCTTTGCGCTTTGCTTTGCTTTGCGCTTTGCTTTGCTTTGCGCTTTGCTTTGCTTTGCGCTTTGCTTTGCTTTGCGCTTTGCTTTGCTTTGCGCTTTGCTTTGCTTTGCGCTTTGCTTTGCTTTGCGCTTTGCTTTGCTTTGCGCTTTGCTTTGCTTTGCGCTTTGCTTTGCTTTGCGCTTTGCTTTGCTTTGCGCTTTGCTTTGCTTTGCGCTTTGCTTTGCTTTGCGCTTTGCTTTGCTTTGCGCTTTGCTTTGCTTTGCGCTTTGCTTTGCTTTGCGCTTTGCTTTGCTTTGCGCTTTGCTTTGCTTTGCGCTTTGCTTTGCTTTGCGCTTTGCTTTGCTTTGCGCTTTGCTTTGCTTTGCGCTTTGCTTTGCTTTGCGCTTTGCTTTGCTTTGCGCTTTGCTTTGCTTTGCGCTTTGCTTTGCTTTGCGCTTTGCTTTGCTTTGCGCTTTGCTTTGCTTTGCGCTTTGCTTTGCTTTGCGCTTTGCTTTGCTTTGCGCTTTGCTTTGCTTTGCGCTTTGCTTTGCTTTGCGCTTTGCTTTGCTTTGCGCTTTGCTTTGCTTTGCGCTTTGCTTTGCTTTGCGCTTTGCTTTGCTTTGCTTTGCGCTTTGCTTTGCGCTTTGCTTTGCTTTGCGCTTTGCTTTGCGCTTTGCTTTGCTTTGCGCTTTGCTTTGCTTTGCGCTTTGCTTTGCTTTGCGCTTTGCTTTGCGCTTTGCTTTGCTTTGCGCTTTGCTTTGCTTTGCGCTTTGCTTTGCTTTGCGGTTTGCTTTGCTTTGCGCTTTGCTTTGCTTTGCGCTTTGCTTTGCTTTGCGCTTTGCTTTGCTTTGCGCTTTGCTTTGCTTGGCGCTTTGCTTTGCTTTGCTTGGCGCTTTGCTTTGCTTTGCGCTTTGCTTTGCTTAGCGCTTTGCTTTGCTTTGCGCTTTGCTTTGCTTTGCTTGGCGCTTTGCTTGGCGCTTTGCTTTGCTTTGCTTTGCGCTTTGCGCTTTGCGCTTTGCTTTGCTTTGCTTGGCGCTTTGCTTTGCTTTGCGCTTTGCTTTGCGCTTTGCTTTGCTTTGCTTTGCTTGGCGCTTTGCTTTGCTTTGCGCTTTGCTTTGCTTTGCGCTTTGCTTTGCTTTGCGCTTTGCTTTGATTTGCTTGGCGCTTTGCTTTGCTTTGCGCTTTGCTTTGCTTTGCTTGGCGCTTTGCTTTGCTTTGAGCTTTGCTTTGCTTTGCTTGGCGCTTTGCTTTGTTTTGCGCTTTGCTTTGCTTTGCTTGGCGCTTTGCTTTGCGCTTTGCTTTGCTTTGCTTGGCGCTTTGCTTTGCTTTGCGCATTGCTTTGCTTTGCTTGGCGCTTTGCTTTGCTTTGCGCTTTGCTTTGCTTTGCTTGGCGCTTTGCTTTGCTTTGCGCTTTGCTTTGCTTTGCTTGGCGCTTTGCTTTGCGCTTTGCTTTGCTTTGCTTGGCGCTTTGCTTTGCGCTTTGCTTTGCTTTGCTTGGCGCTTTGCTTTGCTTTACTTGGCGCTTTGCTTTGCTTTGCGCTTTGCTTTGCTTTGCTTGGCGCTATAAATTTGCGCTTTGCTTTGCTTTGCTTGGCGCTTTGCTTTGCTTTGCTTTGCTTGGCGCTTTGCTTTGCTTTGCTTGGCGCTTTGCTTTGCTTTGCGCTTTGCTTTGCTTTGCTTGGCGCTTTGCTTTGCTTTCCTTTGCTTAGCGCTTTGCTTTGCTTGGCGCTTTGCTTTGCTTTGCGCTTTGCTTTGCTTTGCGCTTTGCTTTGCTTTGCTTGGCGCTTTGCTTTGCTTGGCGCTTTGCTTTGCTTTGCGCTTTGCTTTGCTTTGCGCTTTGCTTTGCTTGGCGCTTTGCTTTGCTTTGCGCTTTGCTTTGCTTTGCTTGGCGCTTTGCTTTGCTTTGCGCTTTGCTTTGCTTTGCTTTGCTTGGCGCTTTGCTTTGCTTTGCGCTTTGCTTTGCTTTGCTTGGCGCTTTGCTTTGATTTGCGCTTTGCTTTGCTTTGCTTGACGCTTTGCTTTGCTTTGCGCTTTGCTTTGCTTGGCTTGGCGCTTTGCTTTGCTTTGCGCTTTGCTTTGCTTTGCTTGGCGCTTTGCTTTGCTTTGCGCTTTGCTTTGCTTTGCTTTGCGCTTTGCTTTGCCTTGCTTTGCGCTTTGCTTTGCTTTGCTTCGCTTCGCTAGGCCTTGCTTTGCTTTGCTTCGCTTTGCTTCGCTTGGCCTTGCTTTGCTTTGCTTCGCTTTGCTTCGCTTGGCCTTGCTTTGCTTTGCTTCGCTTTGCTTCGCTTGGCCTTGCTTTGCTTTGCTTCGCTTGGCCTTGCTTTGCTTTGCTTTGCTTTGCTTTGCTTCGCTTCGCTAGGCCTTGCTTTGCTTTGCTTCGCTTTGCTTCGCTTGGCCTTGCTTTGCTTTGCTTCGCTTTTCTTCGCTTGGCCTTGCTTTGCTTTGCTTCGCTTGGCCTTGCTTTGCTTTGCTTCGCTTGGCCTTGCTTTGCTTTGCTTCGCTTTGCTTCGCTTTGCTTCGCTTGGCCTTGCTTTTCTTTGCTTCGCTTGGCCTTGCTTTTCTTTGCTTCGCTTTGCTTCGCTTGGCCTTGCTTTGCTTTGCTTCGCTTTGCTTCGCTTGACCTTGCTTTGCTTTGCTTCGCTTTGCTTCGCTTGGCCTTGCTTTGCTTTGCTTCGCTTTGCTTCGCTTGGCCTTGCATTGCTTTGCTTCGCTTGGCCTTGCTTTGCTTTGCTTCGCTTTGCTTTGCTTTGCTTCGCTTTGCTTCGCTTTGCCTTGCTTTGCTTTGCTTCGCTTTGCTTCGCTTGGCCTTGCTTTTCTTTGCTTCGTTTTGCTTCGCTTGGCCTTGCTTTGCTTTGCTTCGCTTGGCCTTGCTTTGCTTTGCTTCGCTTTGCTTCGCTTTGCTTCGCTTGGCCTTGGTTTGCTTTGCTTCGCTTTGCTTCGCTTGGCCTTGCATTGCTTTGCTTCGCTTGGCCTTGCTTTCCTTCGCTTTGCTTTGCTTCGCTTGTCCTTGCTTTGCTTTGCTTTGCTTTGCTTCGCTTGGCCTTGCTTTGCTTTGCTTTGCTTTGCTTCGCTTGGCCTTGCTTTGCTTTGCTTTGCTTCGCTTGGCCTTGCTTTGCTTTGCTTTGCTTTGCTTCGCTTGGCCTTGGTTTGCTTTGCTTTGCTTCGCTTGGCCTTGCTTTGCTTTGCTTTGCTTTGCTTTGCTTTGCTTTGCTTTGCTTCGCTTTGCTTTGCTTGGCTTGGCCTTGCTTTGCTTTGCTTCGCTTTGCTTTGCTTGGCTTGGCCTTGCTTTGCGCTTTGCTTTTCTTTGCTTGGCGCTATGCTTTGCTTTGCTTGGCGCTTTGCTTTACTTTGCGCTTTGCTTTGCTTTGCTTGGCGCTTTGCTTTGCGCTTTGCTTTGCTTTGCTTTGCTTTGCTTGGCGCTTTGCTTTGCTTTGCTTGGCGCTTTGCTTGGCGCTTTGCTTTGCTTTGCGCTTTGCTTTGCTTTGCTTGGCGCTTTGCTTTGCTTTGCGCTTTGCTTTGCTTTGCTTGGCGCTTTGCTTTGCTTTGCGCTTTGCTTTGCTTTGCTTGGCGCTTTGCTTTGATTTGCTTTGCTTGGCGCTTTGCTTTGCTTTGCGCTTTGCTTTGCTTTGCTTGGCGCTTTGCTTTGCTTTGCGCTTTGCTTTGCATTGCTTGGCGCTTTGCTTTGCTTTGCGCTTTGCTTTGCTTTGCTTGGCGCTTTGCTTTGTTTTACGCTTTGCTTTGCTTTGCTTTGCGCTTTGCTTTGCTTTGCGCTATGCTTTGCTTTGCTTTGCGCTTTGCTTTGCTTTGCGCTTTGCTTTGCTTTGCTTGGCGCTTTGCTTTGCTTTGCGCTTTGCTTTGCTTTGCTTGGCGCTTTGCTTTGTTTTGCGCTTTGCTTTGCTTGGCGCTTTGCTTTGCTTTGCACTTTGCTTTGCTTTGCTTGGCGCTTTGCTTTGCGCTTTGCTTTGCTTTGCTTGGCGCTTTGCTTTGCGCTTTGCTTTGCGCTTTGCTTTGCTTTGCTTTGCGCTTTGCTTTGCTTTGCTTTGCGCTTTGCTTTGCTTTGCTTTGCGCTTTGCTTTGCTTTGCGCTTTGCTTTGCTTTGCGCTTTGCTTTGCTTTGCTTGGCGCTTTGCTTGGCGCTTTGCTTTGCTTTGCTTGGCGCTTTGCTTTGCTTTGCTTTGCGCTTTGCTTTGCGCTTTGCTTTGCGCTTTACTTCGCGCTTTGCTTTGCGCTTTGCTTTGCGCTTTGCGCTTTGCTTTGCGCTTTGCTTTGCGCTTTGCTTTGCGCTTTGCGCTTTGCTTTGCGCTTTGCTTTGCGCTTAGCTTTCCGCTTTGCGCTTTGCTTTGCGCTTTGCTTTGCTTTGCTTTGCTTGGCGCTTTGCTTTGCTTTGCTTGGCGCTTTGCTTTGCTTTGCGCTTTGCTTTGCTTAGCGCTTTGCTTTGCTTTGCGCTTTGCTTTGCTTTGCTTGGCGCTTTGCTTGGCGCTTTGCTTTGCTTTGCTTTGCTTTGCTTGGCGCTTTGCTTTGCTTTGCGCTTTGCTTTGCTTTGCTTTGCTTGGCGCTTTGCTTTGCTTTGCGCTTTGCTTTGCTTTGCTTTGCTTGGCGCTTTGCTTTGCTTTGCGCTTTGCTTTGCGCTTTGCTTTGCTTTGCGCTTTGCTTTGATTTGCTTGGCGCTTTGCTTTGCTTTGCGCTTTGCTTTGCTTTGCTAGGCGCTTTGCTTTGCTTTGAGCTTTGCTTTGCTTTGCTTGGCGCTTTGCTTTGTTTTGCGCTTTGCTTTGCTTTGCTTGGCGCTTTGCTTTGCGCTTTGCTTTGCTTTGCTTGGCGCTTTGCTTTGCTTTGCGCATTGCTTTGCTTTGCTTTGCGCATTGCTTTGCTTTGCTTGGCGCTTTGCTTTGCTTTGCGCTTTGCTTTGCTTTGCTTGGCGCTTTGCTTTGCTTTGCGCTTTGCTTTGCTTTGCTTGGCGCTTTGCTTTGCTTTGCGCTTTGCTTTGCTTTGCTTGGCGCTTTGCTTTGCGCTTTGCTTTGCTTTGCTTTGCGCTTTGCTTTGCTTTGCTTTGCGCTTTGCTTTGCTTTGCTTGGCGCTTTGCTTTGCTCTTTGCTTGGCGCTTTGCTTGGCGCTTTGCTTTGCGCTTTGCTTTGCTTTGCTTGGCGCTTTGCTTTGCTTTGCGCTTTGCTTTGCTTTGCTTGGCGCTTTGCTTTGCTTTGCGCGGCGCTTTGCTATGCGCTTTGCTTTGCTTTGCTTAGCGCTCTGCTTTGCTTTGCGCTTTGCTTTGCTTGGCGCTTTGCTTTGCTTTGCGCTTTGCTTTGCTTTGCTTGGCGCTTTGCTTTGCTTTGCGCTTTGCTTTGCTTGGCTTGGCGCTTTGCTTTGCTTTGCTTTGCGCTTTGCTTTGCTTTGCTTGGCGCTTTGCTTTGCTTTGCTTGGCGCTTTGCTTTGCTTTGCGCTTTGCTTTGCTTTGCTTTGCGCTTTGCTTTGCTTTGCTTTGCGCTTTGCTTTGCTTTGCGCTTTGCTTTGCTTTGCTTGGCGCTTTGCTTTGCTTTGCTTGGCGCTTTGCTTTGCTATGCTTGGCGCTTTGCTTTGCTTTGCTTGGCGCTTTGCTTTGCTTTGCTTTGCTTTGCTTCGCTTGGCCTTGCTTTGCTTTGCTTTGCTTCGCTTGGCCTTGCTTTGCTTTGCTTTGCTTTGCTTTGCTTTGCTTTGCTTCGCTTTGCTTTGCTTGGCTTGGCCTTGCTTTGCTTTGCTTCGCTTTGCTTTGCTTGGCTTGGCCTTGCTTTGCGCTTTGCTTTTCTTTGCTTGGCGCTATGCTTTGCTTTGCTTGGCGCTTTGCTTTACTTTGCGCTTTGCTTTGCTTTGCTTGGCGCTTTGCTTTGCGCTTTGCTTTGCTTTGCTTTGCTTGGCGCTTTGCTTTGCTTTGCTTGGCGCTTTGCTTGGCGCTTTGCTTTCCTTTGCGCTTTGCTTTGCTTTGCTTGGCGCTTTGCTTTGCTTGGCGCTTTGCTTTGCTTTGCTTGGCGCTTTGCTTTGCTTTGCTTTGCTTTGCTTCGCTTGGCCTTGCTTTGCTTTGCTTTGCTTCGCTTGGCCTTGCTTTGCTTTGCTTTGCTTTGCTTTGCTTTGCTTTGCTTTGCTTCGCTTTGCTTTGCTTGGCTTGGCCTTGCTTTGCTTTGCTTCGCTTTGCTTTGCTTGGCTTGGCCTTGCTTTGCGCTTTGCTTTTCTTTGCTTGGCGCTATGCTTTGCTTTGCTTGGCGCTTTGCTTTACTTTGCGCTTTGCTTTGCTTTGCTTGGCGCTTTGCTTTGCGCTTTGCTTTGCTTTGCTTTGCTTGGCGCTTTGCTTTGCTTTGCTTGGCGCTTTGCTTGGCGCTTTGCTTTCCTTTGCGCTTTGCTTTGCTTTGCTTGGCGCTTTGCTTTGCTTTGCGCTTTGCTTTGCTTTGCTTGGCGCTTTGCTTTGCTTTGCGCTTTGCTTTGCTTTGCTTGGCGCTTTGCTTTGCTTTGCGCTTTGCTTTGCTTTGCTTGGCGCTTTGCTTTGCTTTGCTTTGCTTTGCTTGGCGCTTTGCTTTGCTTTGCGCTTTGCTTTGCTTTGCTTGGCGCTTTGCTTTGCTTTGCGCTTTGCTTTGCATTGCTTGGCGCTTTGCTTTGCTTTGCGCTTTGCTTTGCTTTGCTTGGCGCTTTGCTTTGCGCTTTGCTTTGCTTTGCTTGGCGCTTTGCTTTGCTTTGCTTTGCGCTTTGCTTTGCTTTGCTTGGCGCTTTGCTTTGCTTTACTTGGCGCTTTGCTTTGCTTTGCGCTTTGCTTTGCTTTGCTTGGCGCTTTGCTTTGCGCTTTGCTTTGCTTTGCTTGGCGCTTTGCTTTGCTTTGCTTTGCTTGGCGCTTTGCTTTGCTTTGCTTGGCGCTTTGCTTTGCTTTGCTTGGCGCTTTGCTTTGCTTTGCGCTTTGCTTTGCTTTGCTTGGCGCTTTGCTTTGCTTTGCTTTGCTTAGCGCTTTGCTTTGCTTGGCGCTTTGCTTTGCTTTGCGCTTTGCTTTGCTTTGCGCTTTGCTTTGCTTTGCTTGGCGCTTTGCTTTGCTTGGCGCTTTGCTTTGCTTTGCGCTTTGCTTTGCTTTGCGCTTTGCTTTGCTTGGCGCTTTGCTTTGCTTTGCGCTTTGCTTTGCTTTGCTTGGCGCTTTGCTTTGCTTTGCGCTTTGCTTTGCTTTGCTTTGCTTGGCGCTTTGCTTTGCTTTGCGCTTTGCTTTGCTTTGCTTGGCGCTTTGCTTTGCTTTGCGCTTTGCTTTGCTTTGCTTGCCGCTTTGCTTTGCTTTGCGCTTTGCTTTGCTTGGCTTGGCGCTTTGCTTTGCTTTGCGCTTTGCTTTGCTTTGCTTGGCGCTTTGCTTTGCTTTGCGCTTTGCTTTGCTTTGCTTGGCGCTTTGCTTTGCTTTGCGCTTTGCTATGCTTTGCTTGGCGCTTTGCTTTGCTTTGCGCTTTGCTTTGCTTTGCGCTTTGCTTTGCTTTGCGCTTTGCTTTGCTTTGCTTTGCGCTTTGCTTTGCGCTTTGCTTTGCTTTGCGCTTTGCTTTGCTTTGCTTTGCTTTGCTATGCTTTGCGCTTTGCTTTGCTTTGCGCTTTGCTTTGCTTTGCGCTTTTCTTTGCTTTGCTTTGCGCTTTGCTTTGCTTTGCGCTTTGCTTTGCTTTGCTTTGCGCTTTGCTTTGCCTTGCTTTGCGCTTTGCTTTGCTTTGCTTCGCTTCGCTAGGCCTTGCTTTGCTTTGCTTCGCTTTGCTTCGCTTGGCCTTGCTTTGCTTTGCTTCGCTTTGCTTCGCTTGGCCTTGCTTTGCTTTGCTTCGCTTTGCTTCGCTTGGCCGTGCTTTGCTTTGCTTCGCTTGGCCTTGCTTTGCTTTGCTTCGCTTTGCTTCGCTTGGCCTTGCTTTGCTTTGCTTCGCTTTGCTTCGCTTGGCCTTGCTTTGCTTTGCTTCGCTTTGCTTCGCTTGGCCTTGCTTTGCTTTGCTTCGCTTGGCCTTGCTTTGCTTTGCTTCGCTTTGCTTCGCTTTGCTTCGCTTGGCCTTGCTTTTCTTTGCTTCGCTTGGCCTTGCTTTTCTTTGCTTCGCTTTGCTTCGCTTGGCCTTGCTTTGCTTTGCTTCGCTTTGCTTCGCTTGAACTTGCTTTGCTTTGCTTCGCTTGGCCTTGCTTTGCTTTGCTTCGCTTTGCTTCGCTTGGCCTTGCATTGCTTTGCTTCGCTTGGCCTTGCTTTGCTTTGCTTCGCTTTGCTTTGCTTTGCTTTGCTTCGCTTTGCTTCGCTTTGCCTTGCTTTGCTTTGCTTCGCTTTGCTTCGCTTGGCCTTGCTTTTCTTTGCTTCGTTTTGCTTCGCTTGGCCTTGCTTTGCTTTGCTTCGCTTGGCCTTGCTTTGCTTTGCTTCGCTTTGCTTCGCTTGGCCTTGGTTTGCTTTGCTTCGCTTTGCTTCGCTTGGCCTTGCATTGCTTTGCTTCGCTTGGCCTTGCTTTCCTTCGCTTTGATTTGCTTCGCTTGTCCTTGCTTTGCTTTGCTTTGCTTTGCTTCGCTTGGCCTTGCTTTGCTTTGCTTTGCTTTGCTTCGCTTGGCCTTGCTTTGCTTTGCTTTGCTTCGCTTGGCCTTGCTTTGCTTTGCTTTGCTTTGCTTCGCTTGGCCTTGCTTTGCTTTGCTTTGCTTCGCTTGGCCTTGCTTTGCTTTGCTTTGCTTTGCTTTGCTTTGCTTCGCTTTGCCTTGCTTGGCTTGGCCTTGCTTTGCTTTGCTTCGCTTTGCTTTGCTTGGCTTGGCCTTGCTTTGCGCTTTGCTTTTCTTTGCTTGGCGCTATGCTTTGCTTTGCTTGGCGCTTTGCTTTACTTTGCGCTTTGCTTTGCTTTGCTTGGCGCTTTGCTTTGCGCTTTGCTTTGCTTTGCTTTGCTTGGTGCTTTGCTTTGCTTTGCTTGGCGCTTTGCTTGGCGCTTTGCTTTGCGCTTTGCTTTGCTTTGCTTGGCGCTTTGCTTTGCTTTGCGCTTTGCTTTGCTTGGCGCTTTGCTTTGCTTTGCGCTTTGCTTTGCTTTGCTTGGCGCTTTGCTTTGCTTTGCTTTGCTTGGCGCTTTGCTTTGCTTTGCGCTTTGCTTTGCTTTGCTTGGCGCTTTGCTTTGCTTTGCGCTTTGCTTTGCATTGCTTGGCGCTTTGCTTTGCTTTGCGCTTTGCTTTGCTTTGCTTGGCGCTTTGCTTTGTTTTACGCTTTGCTTTGCTTTGCTTTGCGCTTTGCTTTGCTTTGCGCTTTGTTTGCTTTGCTTTGCGCTTTGCTTTGCTTTGCGCTTTGCTTTGCTTTGCTTGGCGCTTTGCTTTGCTTTGCGCTTTGCTTTGCTTTGCTTGGCGCTTTGCTTTGTTTTGCGCTTTGCTTTGCTTGGCGCTTTGCTTTGCTTTGCACTTTGCTTTGCTTTGCTTGGCGCTTTGCTTTGCGCTTTGCTTTGCTTTGCTTGGCGCTTTGCTTTGCGCTTTGCTTTGCGCTTTGCTTTGCTTTGCTTTGCGCTTTGCTTTGCTTTGCGCTTTGCTTTGCTTTGCTTGGCGCTTTGCTTGGCGCTTTGCTTGGCGCTTTGCTTTGCGCTTTGCTCGGCGCTTTGCTTTGCGCTTTGCTTGGCGCTTTGCTTTGCGCTTTGCTTTGCGCTTTGCTTCGCGCTTTGCTTTGCGCTTTGCTTCGCGCTTTGCTTTGCGCTTTGCTTCGCGCTTTGCTTTGCGCTTTGCTTCGCGCTTTGCTTTGCGCTTTGCTTTGCGCTTTGCTTCGCGCTTTGCTTTGCGCTTTGCTTTGCGCTTTGCTTCGCGCTTTGCTTCGCGCTTTGCTTTGCGCTTTGCTTTGCGCTTTGCTTTGCGCTTTGCTTTGCGCTTTGCTTTGCGCTTTGCTTTGCGCTTTGCTTTGCGCTTTGCTTTGCGCTTTGCTTTGCGCTTTGCTTTGCGCTTTGCTTTGCGCTTTGCTTTGCGCTTTGCTTTGCGCTTTGCTTTGCGCTTTGCTTTGCGCTTTGCTTTGCGCTTTGCTTTGCGCTTTGCTTTGCGCTTTGCTTTGCGCTTTGCTTTGCGCTTTGCTTTGCGCTTTGCTTTGCTTTGCGCTTTGCTTTGCGCTTTGCTTTGCGCTTTGCTTTGCGCTTTGCTTTGCGCTTTGCTTTGCGCTTTGCTTTGCGCTTTGCTTTGCGCTTTGCTTTGCGCTTTGCTTTGCGCTTTGCTTTGCGCTTTGCTTTGCGCTTTGCTTTTTGCGCTTTGCTTTGCGCTTTGCTTGCGCTTTGCGCTTTACTTTGCGCTTTGCTTTGCGCTTTGCTTTGCTTTGCTTTGCTTTGCTTTGCGCTTTGCTTTGCGCTTTGCTTTGCTTTGCTTTGCTTTGCTTTGCTTTGCGCTTTGCTTTGCGCTTTGCTTTGCTTTGCTTTGCTTTGCTTTGCGCTTTGCTTTGCTTTGCTTTGCTTTGCTTTGCTTTGCGCTTTGCTTTGCTTTGCTTTGCGCTTTGCTTTGCTTCGCTTTGCTTTGCGCTTTGCTTTGCTTTGCGCTTTGCTTTGCTTTGCTTTGCGCTTTGCTTTGCTTTGCGCTTTGCTTTGCTTTGCTTTGCGCTTTGCTTTGGCTTTGCTTTGCGCTTTGCTTTGCTTTGCGCTTTGCTTTGCGCTTTGCTTTGCTTTGCGCTTTGCTTTGCTTTGCGCTTTGCTTTGCGCTTTGCTTTGCTTTGCTGCTTTGCTTTGCGCCTTTGCTTTGCTTTGCTTTGCGCTTTGCTTTGCTTTGCGCTTTGCTTTGCTTTGCGCTTTGCTTTGCTTTGCGCTTTGCTTTGCTTTGCGCTTTGCTTTGCTTTGCGCTTTGCTTTGCTTTGCGCTTTGCTTTGCTTTGCGCTTTGCTTTGCTTTGCG
The DNA here is from genome assembly GCA_964059195.1 of Ectobius pallidus. Lineage (NCBI taxonomy): Eukaryota > Metazoa > Arthropoda > Insecta > Blattodea > Ectobiidae > Ectobius > Ectobius pallidus. The sequence goes on from CAXKWD010000147.1 coordinate 117,568, forward strand.
CTTTGCTTTGCTTTGCGCTTTGCTTTGCTTTGCTTTGCGCTTTGCTTTGCTTTGCTTTGCTTTGCTTTGCTTTGCGCTTTGCTTTGCTTTGCTTTGCGCTTTGCTTTGCTTTGCGCTTTGCTTTGCTTTGCTTTGCGCTTTGCTTTGCTTTGCTTTGCGCTTTGCTTTGCTTTGCTTTGCGCTTTGCTTTGCTTTGCTTTGCGCTTTGCTTTGCTTTGCGCTTTGCTTTGCTTTGCGCTTTGCTTTGCTTTGCGCTTTGCTTTGCTTTGCGCTTTGCTTTGCTTTGCGCTTTGCTTTGCTTTGCGCTTTGCTTTGCTTTGCGCTTTGCTTTGCTTTGCGCTTTGCTTTGCGCTTTGCTTTGCTTTGCTTTGCGCTTTGCTTTGCTTTGCGCTTTGCTTTGCTTTGCGCTTTGCTTTGCTTTGCGCTTTGCTTTGCTTTGCGCTTTGCTTTGCTTTGCGCTTTGCTTTGCTTTGCGCTTTGCTTTGCTTTGCGCTTTGCTTTGCTTTGCGCTTTGCTTTGCTTTGCGCTTTGCTTTGCTTTGCGCTTTGCTTTGCTTTGCGCTTTGCTTTGCTTTGCGCTTTGCTTTGCTTTGCGCTTTGCTTTGCTTTGCGCTTTGCTTTGCTTTGCGCTTTGCTTTGCTTTGCGCTTTGCTTTGCTTTGCGCTTTGCTTTGCTTTGCGCTTTGCTTTGCTTTGCTTTGCGCTTTGCTTTGCTTTGCTTTGCGCTTTGCTTTGCTTTGCTTTGCGCTTTGCTTTGCTTTGCTTTGCGCTTTGCTTTGCTTTGCGCTTTGCTTTGCTTTGCTTTGCGCTTTGCTTTGCTTTGCTTTGCGCTTTGCTTTGCTTTGCGCTTTGCTTTGCTTTGCGCTTTGCTTTGCTTTGCGCTTTGCTTTGCTTTGCGCTTTGCTTTGCTTTGCGCTTTGCTTTGCGCTTTGCTTTGCGCTTTGCTTTGCTTTGCGCTTTGCTTTGCTTTGCGCTTTGCTTTGCTTTGCTTTGCGCTTTGCTTTGCTTTGCGCTTTGCTTTGCTTTGCGCTTTGCTTTGCTTTGCGCTTTGCTTTGCTTTGCGCTTTGCTTTGCTTTGCGCTTTGCTTTGCTTTGCGCTTTGCTTTGCTTTGCGCTTTGCTTTGCTTTGCGCTTTGCTTTGCTTTGCGCTTTGCTTTGCTTTGCGCTTTGCTTTGCTTTGCGCTTTGCTTTGCTTTGCGCTTTGCTTTGCTTTGCGCTTTGCTTTGCTTTGCGCTTTGCTTTGCTTTGCGCTTTGCTTTGCTTTGCGCTTTGCTTTGCTTTGCGCTTTGCTTTGCTTTGCGCTTTGCTTTGCTTTGCGCTTTGCTTTGCTTTGCGCTTTGCTTTGCTTTGCGCTTTGCTTTGCTTTGCGCTTTGCTTTGCTTTGCGCTTTGCTTTGCTTTGCGCTTTGCTTTGCTTTGCGCTTTGCTTTGCTTTGCGCTTTGCTTTGCTTTGCGCTTTGCTTTGCTTTGCGCTTTGCTTTGCTTTGCGCTTTGCTTTGCTTTGCGCTTTGCTTTGCTTTGCGCTTTGCTTTGCTTTGCGCTTTGCTTTGCTTTGCGCTTTGCTTTGCTTTGCGCTTTGCTTTGCTTTGCGCTTTGCTTTGCTTTGCGCTTTGCTTTGCTTTGCGCTTTGCTTTGCTTTGCGCTTTGCTTTGCTTTGCGCTTTGCTTTGCTTTGCGCTTTGCTTTGCTTTGCGCTTTGCTTTGCTTTGCGCTTTGCTTTGCTTTGCGCTTTGCTTTGCTTTGCGCTTTGCTTTGCTTTGCGCTTTGCTTTGCTTTGCGCTTTGCTTTGCTTTGCGCTTTGCTTTGCTTTGCGCTTTGCTTTGCTTTGCGCTTTGCTTTGCTTTGCGCTTTGCTTTGCTTTGCGCTTTGCTTTGCTTTGCGCTTTGCTTTGCTTTGCGCTTTGCTTTGCTTTGCGCTTTGCTTTGCTTTGCGCTTTGCTTTGCTTTGCGCTTTGCTTTGCTTTGCGCTTTGCTTTGCTTTGCGCTTTGCTTTGCTTTGCTTTGCGCTTTGCTTTGCGCTTTGCTTTGCTTTGCGCTTTGCTTTGCGCTTTGCTTTGCTTTGCGCTTTGCTTTGCTTTGCGCTTTGCTTTGCTTTGCGCTTTGCTTTGCGCTTTGCTTTGCTTTGCGCTTTGCTTTGCTTTGCGGTTTGCTTTGCTTTGCGCTTTGCTTTGCTTTGCGCTTTGCTTTGCTTTGCGCTTTGCTTTGCTTTGCGCTTTGCTTTGCTTGGCGCTTTGCTTTGCTTTGCTTGGCGCTTTGCTTTGCTTTGCGCTTTGCTTTGCTTAGCGCTTTGCTTTGCTTTGCGCTTTGCTTTGCTTTGCTTGGCGCTTTGCTTGGCGCTTTGCTTTGCTTTGCTTTGCGCTTTGCGCTTTGCGCTTTGCTTTGCTTTGCTTGGCGCTTTGCTTTGCTTTGCGCTTTGCTTTGCGCTTTGCTTTGCTTTGCTTTGCTTGGCGCTTTGCTTTGCTTTGCGCTTTGCTTTGCTTTGCGCTTTGCTTTGCTTTGCGCTTTGCTTTGATTTGCTTGGCGCTTTGCTTTGCTTTGCGCTTTGCTTTGCTTTGCTTGGCGCTTTGCTTTGCTTTGAGCTTTGCTTTGCTTTGCTTGGCGCTTTGCTTTGTTTTGCGCTTTGCTTTGCTTTGCTTGGCGCTTTGCTTTGCGCTTTGCTTTGCTTTGCTTGGCGCTTTGCTTTGCTTTGCGCATTGCTTTGCTTTGCTTGGCGCTTTGCTTTGCTTTGCGCTTTGCTTTGCTTTGCTTGGCGCTTTGCTTTGCTTTGCGCTTTGCTTTGCTTTGCTTGGCGCTTTGCTTTGCGCTTTGCTTTGCTTTGCTTGGCGCTTTGCTTTGCGCTTTGCTTTGCTTTGCTTGGCGCTTTGCTTTGCTTTACTTGGCGCTTTGCTTTGCTTTGCGCTTTGCTTTGCTTTGCTTGGCGCTATAAATTTGCGCTTTGCTTTGCTTTGCTTGGCGCTTTGCTTTGCTTTGCTTTGCTTGGCGCTTTGCTTTGCTTTGCTTGGCGCTTTGCTTTGCTTTGCGCTTTGCTTTGCTTTGCTTGGCGCTTTGCTTTGCTTTCCTTTGCTTAGCGCTTTGCTTTGCTTGGCGCTTTGCTTTGCTTTGCGCTTTGCTTTGCTTTGCGCTTTGCTTTGCTTTGCTTGGCGCTTTGCTTTGCTTGGCGCTTTGCTTTGCTTTGCGCTTTGCTTTGCTTTGCGCTTTGCTTTGCTTGGCGCTTTGCTTTGCTTTGCGCTTTGCTTTGCTTTGCTTGGCGCTTTGCTTTGCTTTGCGCTTTGCTTTGCTTTGCTTTGCTTGGCGCTTTGCTTTGCTTTGCGCTTTGCTTTGCTTTGCTTGGCGCTTTGCTTTGATTTGCGCTTTGCTTTGCTTTGCTTGACGCTTTGCTTTGCTTTGCGCTTTGCTTTGCTTGGCTTGGCGCTTTGCTTTGCTTTGCGCTTTGCTTTGCTTTGCTTGGCGCTTTGCTTTGCTTTGCGCTTTGCTTTGCTTTGCTTTGCGCTTTGCTTTGCCTTGCTTTGCGCTTTGCTTTGCTTTGCTTCGCTTCGCTAGGCCTTGCTTTGCTTTGCTTCGCTTTGCTTCGCTTGGCCTTGCTTTGCTTTGCTTCGCTTTGCTTCGCTTGGCCTTGCTTTGCTTTGCTTCGCTTTGCTTCGCTTGGCCTTGCTTTGCTTTGCTTCGCTTGGCCTTGCTTTGCTTTGCTTTGCTTTGCTTTGCTTCGCTTCGCTAGGCCTTGCTTTGCTTTGCTTCGCTTTGCTTCGCTTGGCCTTGCTTTGCTTTGCTTCGCTTTTCTTCGCTTGGCCTTGCTTTGCTTTGCTTCGCTTGGCCTTGCTTTGCTTTGCTTCGCTTGGCCTTGCTTTGCTTTGCTTCGCTTTGCTTCGCTTTGCTTCGCTTGGCCTTGCTTTTCTTTGCTTCGCTTGGCCTTGCTTTTCTTTGCTTCGCTTTGCTTCGCTTGGCCTTGCTTTGCTTTGCTTCGCTTTGCTTCGCTTGACCTTGCTTTGCTTTGCTTCGCTTTGCTTCGCTTGGCCTTGCTTTGCTTTGCTTCGCTTTGCTTCGCTTGGCCTTGCATTGCTTTGCTTCGCTTGGCCTTGCTTTGCTTTGCTTCGCTTTGCTTTGCTTTGCTTCGCTTTGCTTCGCTTTGCCTTGCTTTGCTTTGCTTCGCTTTGCTTCGCTTGGCCTTGCTTTTCTTTGCTTCGTTTTGCTTCGCTTGGCCTTGCTTTGCTTTGCTTCGCTTGGCCTTGCTTTGCTTTGCTTCGCTTTGCTTCGCTTTGCTTCGCTTGGCCTTGGTTTGCTTTGCTTCGCTTTGCTTCGCTTGGCCTTGCATTGCTTTGCTTCGCTTGGCCTTGCTTTCCTTCGCTTTGCTTTGCTTCGCTTGTCCTTGCTTTGCTTTGCTTTGCTTTGCTTCGCTTGGCCTTGCTTTGCTTTGCTTTGCTTTGCTTCGCTTGGCCTTGCTTTGCTTTGCTTTGCTTCGCTTGGCCTTGCTTTGCTTTGCTTTGCTTTGCTTCGCTTGGCCTTGGTTTGCTTTGCTTTGCTTCGCTTGGCCTTGCTTTGCTTTGCTTTGCTTTGCTTTGCTTTGCTTTGCTTTGCTTCGCTTTGCTTTGCTTGGCTTGGCCTTGCTTTGCTTTGCTTCGCTTTGCTTTGCTTGGCTTGGCCTTGCTTTGCGCTTTGCTTTTCTTTGCTTGGCGCTATGCTTTGCTTTGCTTGGCGCTTTGCTTTACTTTGCGCTTTGCTTTGCTTTGCTTGGCGCTTTGCTTTGCGCTTTGCTTTGCTTTGCTTTGCTTTGCTTGGCGCTTTGCTTTGCTTTGCTTGGCGCTTTGCTTGGCGCTTTGCTTTGCTTTGCGCTTTGCTTTGCTTTGCTTGGCGCTTTGCTTTGCTTTGCGCTTTGCTTTGCTTTGCTTGGCGCTTTGCTTTGCTTTGCGCTTTGCTTTGCTTTGCTTGGCGCTTTGCTTTGATTTGCTTTGCTTGGCGCTTTGCTTTGCTTTGCGCTTTGCTTTGCTTTGCTTGGCGCTTTGCTTTGCTTTGCGCTTTGCTTTGCATTGCTTGGCGCTTTGCTTTGCTTTGCGCTTTGCTTTGCTTTGCTTGGCGCTTTGCTTTGTTTTACGCTTTGCTTTGCTTTGCTTTGCGCTTTGCTTTGCTTTGCGCTATGCTTTGCTTTGCTTTGCGCTTTGCTTTGCTTTGCGCTTTGCTTTGCTTTGCTTGGCGCTTTGCTTTGCTTTGCGCTTTGCTTTGCTTTGCTTGGCGCTTTGCTTTGTTTTGCGCTTTGCTTTGCTTGGCGCTTTGCTTTGCTTTGCACTTTGCTTTGCTTTGCTTGGCGCTTTGCTTTGCGCTTTGCTTTGCTTTGCTTGGCGCTTTGCTTTGCGCTTTGCTTTGCGCTTTGCTTTGCTTTGCTTTGCGCTTTGCTTTGCTTTGCTTTGCGCTTTGCTTTGCTTTGCTTTGCGCTTTGCTTTGCTTTGCGCTTTGCTTTGCTTTGCGCTTTGCTTTGCTTTGCTTGGCGCTTTGCTTGGCGCTTTGCTTTGCTTTGCTTGGCGCTTTGCTTTGCTTTGCTTTGCGCTTTGCTTTGCGCTTTGCTTTGCGCTTTACTTCGCGCTTTGCTTTGCGCTTTGCTTTGCGCTTTGCGCTTTGCTTTGCGCTTTGCTTTGCGCTTTGCTTTGCGCTTTGCGCTTTGCTTTGCGCTTTGCTTTGCGCTTAGCTTTCCGCTTTGCGCTTTGCTTTGCGCTTTGCTTTGCTTTGCTTTGCTTGGCGCTTTGCTTTGCTTTGCTTGGCGCTTTGCTTTGCTTTGCGCTTTGCTTTGCTTAGCGCTTTGCTTTGCTTTGCGCTTTGCTTTGCTTTGCTTGGCGCTTTGCTTGGCGCTTTGCTTTGCTTTGCTTTGCTTTGCTTGGCGCTTTGCTTTGCTTTGCGCTTTGCTTTGCTTTGCTTTGCTTGGCGCTTTGCTTTGCTTTGCGCTTTGCTTTGCTTTGCTTTGCTTGGCGCTTTGCTTTGCTTTGCGCTTTGCTTTGCGCTTTGCTTTGCTTTGCGCTTTGCTTTGATTTGCTTGGCGCTTTGCTTTGCTTTGCGCTTTGCTTTGCTTTGCTAGGCGCTTTGCTTTGCTTTGAGCTTTGCTTTGCTTTGCTTGGCGCTTTGCTTTGTTTTGCGCTTTGCTTTGCTTTGCTTGGCGCTTTGCTTTGCGCTTTGCTTTGCTTTGCTTGGCGCTTTGCTTTGCTTTGCGCATTGCTTTGCTTTGCTTTGCGCATTGCTTTGCTTTGCTTGGCGCTTTGCTTTGCTTTGCGCTTTGCTTTGCTTTGCTTGGCGCTTTGCTTTGCTTTGCGCTTTGCTTTGCTTTGCTTGGCGCTTTGCTTTGCTTTGCGCTTTGCTTTGCTTTGCTTGGCGCTTTGCTTTGCGCTTTGCTTTGCTTTGCTTTGCGCTTTGCTTTGCTTTGCTTTGCGCTTTGCTTTGCTTTGCTTGGCGCTTTGCTTTGCTCTTTGCTTGGCGCTTTGCTTGGCGCTTTGCTTTGCGCTTTGCTTTGCTTTGCTTGGCGCTTTGCTTTGCTTTGCGCTTTGCTTTGCTTTGCTTGGCGCTTTGCTTTGCTTTGCGCGGCGCTTTGCTATGCGCTTTGCTTTGCTTTGCTTAGCGCTCTGCTTTGCTTTGCGCTTTGCTTTGCTTGGCGCTTTGCTTTGCTTTGCGCTTTGCTTTGCTTTGCTTGGCGCTTTGCTTTGCTTTGCGCTTTGCTTTGCTTGGCTTGGCGCTTTGCTTTGCTTTGCTTTGCGCTTTGCTTTGCTTTGCTTGGCGCTTTGCTTTGCTTTGCTTGGCGCTTTGCTTTGCTTTGCGCTTTGCTTTGCTTTGCTTTGCGCTTTGCTTTGCTTTGCTTTGCGCTTTGCTTTGCTTTGCGCTTTGCTTTGCTTTGCTTGGCGCTTTGCTTTGCTTTGCTTGGCGCTTTGCTTTGCTATGCTTGGCGCTTTGCTTTGCTTTGCTTGGCGCTTTGCTTTGCTTTGCTTTGCTTTGCTTCGCTTGGCCTTGCTTTGCTTTGCTTTGCTTCGCTTGGCCTTGCTTTGCTTTGCTTTGCTTTGCTTTGCTTTGCTTTGCTTCGCTTTGCTTTGCTTGGCTTGGCCTTGCTTTGCTTTGCTTCGCTTTGCTTTGCTTGGCTTGGCCTTGCTTTGCGCTTTGCTTTTCTTTGCTTGGCGCTATGCTTTGCTTTGCTTGGCGCTTTGCTTTACTTTGCGCTTTGCTTTGCTTTGCTTGGCGCTTTGCTTTGCGCTTTGCTTTGCTTTGCTTTGCTTGGCGCTTTGCTTTGCTTTGCTTGGCGCTTTGCTTGGCGCTTTGCTTTCCTTTGCGCTTTGCTTTGCTTTGCTTGGCGCTTTGCTTTGCTTTGCGCTTTGCTTTGCTTTGCTTGGCGCTTTGCTTTGCTTTGCGCTTTGCTTTGCTTTGCTTTGCGCTTTGCTTTGCTTTGCTTGGCGCTTTGCTTTGCTTTGCTTTGCTTGGCGCTTTGCTTTGCTTTGCGCTTTGCTTTGCTTTGCTTGGCGCTTTGCTTTGCTTTGCGCTTTGCTTTGCATTGCTTGGCGCTTTGCTTTGCTTTGCGCTTTGCTTTGCTTTGCTTGGCGCTTTGCTTTGCGCTTTGCTTTGCTTTGCTTGGCGCTTTGCTTTGCTTTGCTTTGCGCTTTGCTTTGCTTTGCTTGGCGCTTTGCTTTGCTTTACTTGGCGCTTTGCTTTGCTTTGCGCTTTGCTTTGCTTTGCTTGGCGCTTTGCTTTGCGCTTTGCTTTGCTTGGCGCTTTGCTTTGCTTTGCTTTGCTTGGCGCTTTGCTTTGCTTTGCTTGGCGCTTTGCTTTGCTTTGCTTGGCGCTTTGCTTTGCTTTGCGCTTTGCTTTGCTTTGCTTGGCGCTTTGCTTTGCTTTGCTTTGCTTAGCGCTTTGCTTTGCTTGGCGCTTTGCTTTGCTTTGCGCTTTGCTTTGCTTTGCGCTTTGCTTTGCTTTGCTTGGCGCTTTGCTTTGCTTGGCGCTTTGCTTTGCTTTGCGCTTTGCTTTGCTTTGCGCTTTGCTTTGCTTGGCGCTTTGCTTTGCTTTGCGCTTTGCTTTGCTTTGCTTGGCGCTTTGCTTTGCTTTGCGCTTTGCTTTGCTTTGCTTTGCTTGGCGCTTTGCTTTGCTTTGCGCTTTGCTTTGCTTTGCTTGGCGCTTTGCTTTGCTTTGCGCTTTGCTTTGCTTGGCTTGGCGCTTTGCTTTGCTTTGCGCTTTGCTTTGCTTTGCTTGGCGCTTTGCTTTGCTTTGCGCTTTGCTTTGCTTTGCTTGGCGCTTTGCTTTGCTTTGCGCTTTGCTATGCTTTGCTTGGCGCTTTGCTTTGCTTTGCGCTTTGCTTTGCTCTGCGCTTTGCTTTGCTTTGCGCTTTGCTTTGCTTTGCTTTGCTTTGCTTTGCGCTTTGCTTTGCTTTGCGCTTTGCTTTGCTTTGCTTTGCTTTGCTTTACTTTGCGCTTTGCTTTGTTTTGCGCTTTGCTTTGCTTTGCTTTGCTTTGCTATGCTTTGCGCTTTGCTTTGCTTTGCGCTTTGCTTTGCTTTGCGCTTTTCTTTGCTTTGCTTTGCGCTTTGCTTTGCTTTGCGCTTTGCTTTGCTTTGCTTTGCTTTGCGCTTTGCTTTGCCTTGCTTTGCGCTTTGCTTTGCTTTGCTTCGCTTCGCTAGGCCTTGCTTTGCTTTGCTTCGCTTTGCTTCGCTTGGCCTTGCTTTGCTTTGCTTCGCTTTGCTTCGCTTGGCCTTGCTTTGCTTTGCTTCGCTTTGCTTCGCTTGGCCTTGCTTTGCTTTGCTTCGCTTGGCCTTGCTTTGCTTTGCTTTGCTTTGCTTCGCTTCGCTAGGCCTTGCTTTGCTTTGCTTCGCTTTGCTTCGCTTGGCCTTGCTTTGCTTTGCTTCGCTTTGCTTCGCTTTGCTTCGCTTGGCCATGCTTTGCTTTGCTTCGCTTTGCTTCGCTTGGCCTTGCTTTGCTTTGCTTCGCTTGGCCTTGCTTTGCTTTGCTTCGCTTTGCTTCGCTTTGCTTCGCTTGGCCTTGCTTTTCTTTGCTTCGCTTGGCCTTGCTTTTCTTTGCTTCGCTTTGCTTCGCTTGGCCTTGCTTTGCTTTGCTTCGCTTTGCTTCGCTTGACCTTGCTTTGCTTTGCTTCGCTTTGCTTCGCTTGGCCTTGCTTTGCTTTGCTTCGCTTTGCTTCGCTTGGCCTTGCATTGCTTTGCTTCGCTTGGCCTTGCTTTGCTTTGCTTCGCTTTGCTTTGCTTTGCTTCGCTTTGCTTCGCTTTGCCTTGGTTTGCTTTGCTTCGCTTTGCTTCGCTTGGCCTTGCTTTTCTTTGCTTCGTTTTGCTTCGCTTGGCCTTGCTTTGCTTTGCTTCGCTTGGCCTTGCTTTGCTTTGCTTCGCTTTGCTTCGCTTGGCCTTGGTTTGCTTTGCTTCGCTTTGCTTCGCTTGGCCTTGCATTGCTTTGCTTCGCTTGGCCTTGCTTTCCTTCGCTTTGCTTTGCTTCGCTTGTCCTTGCTTTGCTTTGCTTTGCTTTGCTTCGCTTGGCCTTGCTTTGCTTTGCTTTGCTTTGCTTCGCTTGGCCTTGCTTTGCTTTGCTTTGCTTCGCTTGGCCTTGCTTTGCTTTGCTTTGCTTTGCTTCGCTTGGCCTTGCTTTGCTTTGCTTTGCTTCGCTTGGCCTTGCTTTGCTTTGCTTTGCTTTGCTTTGCTTTGCTTTGCTTCGCTTTGCTTTGCTTGGCTTGGCCTTGCTTTGCTTTGCTTCGCTTTGCTTTGCTTGGCTTGGCCTTGCTTTGCGCTTTGCTTTTCTTTGCTTGGCGCTATGCTTTGCTTTGCTTGGCGCTTTGCTTTACTTTGCGCTTTTCTTTGCTTTGCTTGGCGCTTTGCTTTGCGCTTTGCTTTGCGCTTTGCTTTGCTTTGCTTTGCTTGGCGCTTTGCTTTGCTTTGCTTGGCGCTTTGCTTGGCGCTTTGCTTTGCTTTGCGCTTTGCTTTGCTTTGCTTGGCGCTTTGCTTTGCTTTGCGCTTTGCTTTGCTTTGCTTGGCGCTTTGCTTTGCTTTGCGCTTTGCTTTGCTTTGCTTGGCGCTTTGCTTTGCTTTGCTTGGCGCTTTGCTTTGCTTTGCGCTTTGCTTTGCTTTGCTTGGCGCTTTGCTTTGCTTTGCGCTTTGCTTTGCATTGCTTGGCGCTTTGCTTTGCTTTGCGCTTTGCTTTGCTTTGCTTGGCGCTTTGCTTTGTTTTACGCTTTGCTTTGCTTTGCTTTGCTTTGCGCTTTGCTTTGCTTTGCGCTTTGCTTTGCTTTGCGCTTTGCTTTGCTTTGCTTGGCGCTTTGCTTTGCTTTGCGCTTTGCTTTGCTTTGCTTGGCGCTTTGCTTTGTTTTGCGCTTTGCTTTGCTTGGCGCTTTGCTTTGCTTTGCACTTTGCTTTGCTTTGCTTGGCGCTTTGCTTTGCGCTTTGCTTTGCTTTGCTTGGCGCTTTGCTTTGCGCTTTGCTTTGCGCTTTGCTTTGCTTTGCTTTGCGCTTTGCTTTGCGCTTTGCTTTGCTTTGCTTGGCGCTTTGCTTGGCGCTTTGCTTTGCGCTTTGCTTGGCGCTTTGCTTTGCGCTTTGCTTGGCGCTTTGCTTTGCGCTTTGCTTTGCGCTTTGCTTCGCGCTTTGCTTTGCGCTTTGCTTCGCGCTTTGCTTTGCGCTTTGGTTCGGGCTTTGCTTTGCGCTTTGCTTTGCGCTTTGCTTCGCGTTTTGCTTTGCGCTTTGCTTTGCGCTTTGCTTCACGCTTTGCTTTGCGCTTTGCTTTGCGCTTTGCTTCGCGCTTTGCTTTGCGCTTTGCTTTGCGCTTTGCTTTGCGCTTTGCTTTGCGCTTTGCTTTGCGCTTTGCTTTGCGCTTTGCTTTGCGCTTTGCTTTGCGCTTTGCTTTGCGCTTTGCTTTGCGCTTTGCTTTGCGCTTTGCTTTGCGCTTTGCTTTGCGCTTTGCTTTGCGCTTTGCTTTGCGCTTTGCTTTGCGCTTTGCTTTGCGCTTTGCTTTGCGCTTTGCTTTGCGCTTTGCTTTGCGCTTTGCTTTGCGCTTTGCTTTGCGCTTTGCGCTTTACTTTGCGCTTTGCTTTGCGCTTTGCTTTGCGCTTTGCGCTTTACTTTGCGCTTTGCTTTGCGCTTTGCTTTGCGCTTTGCGCTTTGCTTTGCGCTTTGCTTTGCTTTGCTTTGCTTTGCTTTGCGCTTTGCTTTGCGCTTTGCTTTGCTTTGCTTTGCTTTGCTTTGCGCTTTGCTTTGCGCTTTGCTTTGCTTTGCTTTGCTTTGCGCTTTGCTTTGCTTTGCTTTGCTTTGCTTTGCGCTTTGCTTTGCTTTGCGCTTTGCTTTGCTTTGCTTTGCTTTGCGCTTTGCTTTGCTTTGCGCTTTGCTTTGCTTTGCTTTGCTTTGCGCTTTGCTTTGCTTTGCGCTTTGCTTTGCTTTGCTTTGCTTTGCGCTTTGCTTTGCTTTGCTTTGCGCTTTGCTTTGCTTTGCTTTGCTTTGCGCTTTGCTTTGCTTTGCGCTTTGCTTTGCTTTGCGCTTTGCTTTGCTTTGCTTTGCTTTGCGCTTTGCTTTGCTTTGCGCTTTGCTTTGCTTTGCTTTGCTTTGCGCTTTGCTTTGCTTTGCGCTTTGCTTTGCTTTGCGCTTTGCTTTGCTTTGCGCTTTGCTTTGCTTTGCGCTTTGCTTTGCTTTGCGCTTTGCTTTGCTTTGCGCTTTGCTTTGCTTTGCGCTTTGCTTTGCTTTGCTTTGCGCTTTGCTTTGCTTTGCTTTGCTTTGCTTTGCGCTTTGCTTTGCTTTGCTTTGCGCTTTGCTTTGCTTTGCTTTGCGCTTTGCTTTGCTTTGCTTTGCTTTGCGCTTTGCTTTGCTTTGCTTTGCGCTTTGCTTTGCTTTGCGCTTTGCTTTGCTTTGCGCTTTGCTTTGCTTTGCGCTTTGCTTTGCTTTGCGCTTTGCTTTGCTTTGCGCTTTGCTTTGCTTTGCGCTTTGCTTTGCTTTGCGCTTTGCTTTGCTTTGCGCTTTGCTTTGCTTTGCGCTTTGCTTTGCTTTGCGCTTTGCTTTGCTTTGCGCTTTGCTTTGCTTTGCGCTTTGCTTTGCTTTGCGCTTTGCTTTGCTTTGCGCTTTGCTTTGCTTTGCGCTTTGCTTTGCTTTGCGCTTTGCTTTGCTTTGCGCTTTGCTTTGCTTTGCGCTTTGCTTTGCTTTGCGCTTTGCTTTGCTTTGCGCTTTGCTTTGCTTTGCGCTTTGCTTTGCTTTGCGCTTTGCTTTGCTTTGCGCTTTGCTTTGCTTTGCGCTTTGCTTTGCTTTGCGCTTTGCTTTGCTTTGCGCTTTGCTTTGCTTTGCGCTTTGCTTTGCTTTGCGCTTTGCTTTGCTTTGCGCTTTGCTTTGCTTTGCGCTTTGCTTTGCTTTGCGCTTTGCTTTGCTTTGCGCTTTGCTTTGCTTTGCGCTTTGCTTTGCTTTGCGCTTTGCTTTGCTTTGCGCTTTGCTTTGCTTTGCTTGGCGCTTTGCTTTGCGCTTTGCTTTGCTTTGCTTTGCGCTTTGCTTTGCTTTGCTTGGCGCTTTGCTTTGCTTTGCGCTTTGCTTTGCTTGGCTTGGCGCTTTGCTTTGCTTTGCTTTGCGCTTTGCTTTGCTTTGCTTGGCGCTTTGCTTTGCTTTGCTTGGCGCTTTGCTTTGCTTTGCACTTTGCTTTGCTTTGCTTTGCGCTTTGCTTTGCTTTGCTTTGCTTTGCTTTGCTTGGCGCTTTGCTTTGCTTTGCTTGGCGCTTTGCTTTGCTTTGCTTGGCGCTTTGCTTTGCTTTGCTTGGCGCTTTGCTTTGCTTTGCTTGGCGCTTTGCTTTGCTTTGCTTTGCTTTGCTTTGCTTCGCTTGGCCTTGCTTTGCTTTGCTTTGCTTCGCTTGGCCTTGCTTTGCTTTGCTTTGCTTTGCTTTGCTTTGCTTTGCGCTTTGCTTTGCTTTGCGCTTTGCTTTGCTTTGCTTTGCTTTGCGCTTTGCTTTGCTTTGCGCTTTGCTTTGCTTTGCGCTTTGCTTTGCTTTGCGCTTTGCTTTGCTTTGCGCTTTGCTTTGCTTTGCGCTTTGCTTTGCTTTGCGCTTTGCTTTGCGCTTTGCTTTGCTTTGCGCTTTGCTTTGCTTTGCTTTGCGCTTTGCTTTGCTTTGCTTTGCTTTGCTTTGCGCTTTGCTTTGCTTTGCTTTGCGCTTTGCTTTGCTTTGCTTTGCGCTTTGCTTTGCTTTGCTTTGCGCTTTGCTTTGCTTTGCTTTGCGCTTTGCTTTGCTTTGCGCTTTGCTTTGCTTTGCGCTTTGCTTTGCTTTGCGCTTTTCTTTGCTTTGCGCTTTGCTTTGCTTTGCGCTTTGCTTTGCTTTGCGCTTTGCTTTGCTTTGCGCTTTGCTTTGCTTTGCGCTTTGCTTTGCTTTGCGCTTTGCTTTGCTTTGCGCTTTGCTTTGCTTTGCGCTTTGCTTTGCTTTGCGCTTTGCTTTGCTTTGCGCTTTGCTTTGCTTTGCGCTTTGCTTTGCTTTGCGCTTTGCTTTGCTTTGCGCTTTGCTTTGCTTTGCGCTTTGCTTTGCTTTGCGCTTTGCTTTGCTTTGCGCTTTGCTTTGCTTTGCGCTTTGCTTTGCTTTGCGCTTTGCTTTGCTTTGCGCTTTGCTTTGCTTTGCGCTTTGCTTTGCTTTGCGCTTTGCTTTGCTTTGCGCTTTGCTTTGCTTTGCGCTTTGCTTTGCTTTGCGCTTTGCTTTGCTTTGCGCTTTGCTTTGCTTTGCGCTTTGCTTTGCTTTGCGCTTTGCTTTGCTTTGCGCTTTGCTTTGCTTTGCGCTTTGCTTTGCTTTGCGCTTTGCTTTGCTTTGCGCTTTGCTTTGCTTTGCGCTTTGCTTTGCTTTGCGCTTTGCTTTGCTTTGCTTGGCGCTTTGCTTTGCGCTTTGCTTTGCTTTGCTTTGCGCTTTGCTTTGCTTTGCTTTGCGCTTTGCTTTGCTTTGCTTGGCGCTTTGCTTTGCTTTGCGCTTTGCTTTGCTTTGCTTGGCGCTTTGCTTTGCGCTTTGCTTTGCTTTGCTTTGCGCTTTGCTTTGCTTTGCTTGGCGCTTTGCTTCGCTCTTTGCTTGGCGCTTTGCTTTGCGCTTTGCTTTGCGCTTTGCTTTGCTTTGCTTGGCGCTTTGCTTTGCTTTGCGCTTTGCTTTGCTTTGCTTGGCGCTTTGCTTTGCTTTGCGCGGCGCTTTGCTATGCGCTTTGCTTTGCTTTGCTTAGCGGTCTGCTTTGCTTTGCGCTTTGCTTTGCTTGGCGCTTTGCTTTGCTTTGCGCTTTGCTTTGCTTTGCTTGGCGCTTTGCTTTGCTTTGCGCTTTGCTTTGCTTGGCTTGGCGCTTTGCTTTGCTTTGCTTTGCGCTTTGCTTTGCTTTGCTTGGCGCTTTGCTTTGCTTTGCTTGGCGCTTTGCTTTGCTTTGCGCTTTGCTTTGCTTTGCTTTGCGCTTTGCTTTGCTTTGCTTTGCTTTGCTTTGCTTGGCGCTTTGCTTTGCTTTGCTTGGCGCTTTGCTTTGCTTTGCTTGGCGCTTTGCTTTGCTTTGCTTGGCGCTTTGCTTTGCTTTGCTTTGCTTTGCTTCGCTTGGCCTTGCTTTGCTTTGCTTTGCTTCGCTTGGCCTTGCTTTGCTTTGCTTTGCTTTGCTTTGCTTTGCTTTGCTTCGCTTTGCTTTGCTTGGCTTGGCCTTGCTTTGCTTTGCTTCGCTTTGCTTTGCTTGGCTTGGCCTTGCTTTGCGCTTTGCTTTTCTTTGCTTGGCGCTATGCTTTGCTTTGCTTGGCGCTTTGCTTTACTTTGCGCTTTGCTTTGCTTTGCTTGGCGCTTTGCTTTGCGCTTTGCTTTGCTTTGCTTTGCTTGGCGCTTTGCTTTGCTTTGCTTGGCGCTTTGCTTGGCGCTTTGCTTTCCTTTGCGCTTTGCTTTGCTTTGCTTGGCGCTTTGCTTTGCTTTGCGCTTTGCTTTGCTTTGCTTGGCGCTTTGCTTTGCTTTGCGCTTTGCTTTGCTTTGCTTGGCGCTTTGCTTTGCTTTGCGCTTTGCTTTGCTTTGCTTGGCGCTTTGCTTTGCTTTGCTTTGCTTGGCGCTTTGCTTTGCTTTGCGCTTTGCTTTGCTTTGCTTGGCGCTTTGCTTTGCTTTGCGCTTTGCTTTGCATTGCTTGGCGCTTTGCTTTGCTTTGCGCTTTGCTTTGCTTTGCTTGGCGCTTTGCGCTTTGCTTGGCGCTTTGCTTTGCTTTGCTTTGCGCTTTGCTTTGCTTTGCTTGGCGCTTTGCTTTGCTTTACTTGGCGCTTTGCTTTGCTTTGCGCTTTGCTTTGCTTTGCTTGGCGCTTTGCTTTGCTTTGCTTGGCGCTTTGCTTTGCTTTGCTTGGCGCTTTGCTTTGCTTTGCTTGGCGCTTTGCTTTGCTTTGCTTGGCGCTTTGCTTTGCTTTGCGCTTTGCTTTGCTTTGCTTGGCGCTTTGCTTTGCTTTGCTTTGCTTTGCTTAGCGCTTTGCTTTGCTTGGCGCTTTGCTTTGCTTTGCGCTTTGCTTTGCTTTGCGCTTTGCTTTGCTTTGCTTGGCGCTTTGCTTTGCTTGGCGCTTTGCTTTGCTTTGCGCTTTGCTTTGCTTTGCGCTTTGCTTTGCTTGGCGCTTTGCTTTGCTTTGCGCTTTGCTTTGCTTTGCTTGGCGCTTTGCTTTGCTTTGCGCTTTGCTTTGCTTTGCTTTGCTTGGCGCTTTGCTTTGCTTTGCGCTTTGCTTTGCTTTGCTTGGCGCTTTGCTTTGCTTTGCGCTTTGCTTTGCTTTGCTTGCCGCTTTGCTTTGCTTTGCGCTTTGCTTTGCTTGGCTTGGCGCTTTGCTTTGCTTTGCGCTTTGCTTTGCTTTGCTTGGCGCTTTGCTTTGCTTTGCGCTTTGCTTTGCTTTGCTTGGCGCTTTGCTTTGCTTTGCGCTTTGCTATGCTTTGCTTGGCGCTTTGCTTTGCTTTGCGCTTTGCTTTGCTTTGCGCTTTGCTTTGCTTTGCGCTTTGCTTTGCTTTGCTTTGCGCTTTGCTTTGCGCTTTGCTTTGCTTTGCGCTTTGCTTTGCTTTGCTTTGCTTTGCTTTACTTTGCGCTTTGCTTTGTTTTGCGCTTTGCTTTGCTTTGCTTTGCTTTGCTATGCTTTGCGCTTTGCTTTGCTTTGCGCTTTGCTTTGCTTTGCGCTTTTCTTTGCTTTGCTTTGCGCTTTGCTTTGCTTTGCGCTTTGCTTTGCTTTGCTTTGCGCTTTGCTTTGGCTTGCTTTGCGCTTTGCTTTGCTTTGCTTCGCTTCGCTAGGCCTTGCTTTGCTTTGCTTCGCTTTGCTTCGCTTGGCCTTGCTTTGCTTTGCTTCGCTTTGCTTCGCTTGGCCTTGCTTTGCTTTGCTTCGCTTTGCTTCGCTTGGCCTTGCTTTGCTTTGCTTCGCTTGGCCTTGCTTTGCTTTGCTTTGCTTTGCTTCGCTTCGCTAGGCCTTGCTTTGCTTTGCTTCGCTTTGCTTCGCTTGGCCTTGCTTTGCTTTGCTTCGCTTTGCTTCGCTTTGCTTCGCTTGGCCTTGCTTTGCTTTGCTTCGCTTTGCTTCGCTTGGCCTTGCTTTGCTTTGCTTCGCTTGGCCTTGCTTTGCTTTGCTTCGCTTTGCTTCGCTTTGCTTCGCTTGGCCTTGCTTTTCTTTGCTTCGCTTGGCCTTGCTTTTCTTTGCTTCGCTTTGCTTCGCTTGGCCTTGCTTTGCTTTGCTTCGCTTTGCTTCGCTTGACCTTGCTTTGCTTTGCTTCGCTTTGCTTCGCTTGGCCTTGCTTTGCTTTGCTTCGCTTTGCTTCGCTTGGCCTTGCATTGCTTTGCTTCGCTTGGCCTTGCTTTGCTTTGCTTCGCTTTGCTTTGCTTTGCTTCGCTTTGCTTTGCTTTGCTTCGCTTTGCTTCGCTTTGCCTTGCTTTGCTTTGCTTCGCTTTGCTTCGCTTGGCCTTGCTTTTCTTTGCTTCGTTTTGCTTCGCTTGGCCTTGCTTTGCTTTGCTTCGCTTGGCCTTGCTTTGTTTTGCTTCGCTTTGCTTCGCTTGGCCTTGGTTTGCTTTGCTTCGCTTTGCTTCGCTTGGCCTTGCATTGCTTTGCTTCGCTTGGCCTTGCTTTCCTTCGCTTTGCTTTGCTTCGCTTGTCCTTGCTTTGCTTTGCTTTGCTTTGCTTCGCTTGGCCTTGCTTTGCTTTGCTTTGCTTCGCTTGGCCTTGCTTTGCTTTGCTTTGCTTCGCTTGGCCTTGCTTTGCTTTGCTTTGCTTTGCTTCGCTTGGCCTTGCTTTGCTTTGCTTTGCTTCGCTTGGCCTTGCTTTGCTTTGCTTTGCTTTGCTTTGCTTTGCTTTGCTTTGCTTCGCTTTGCTTTGCTTGGCTTGGCCTTGCTTTGCTTTGCTTCGCTTTGCTTTGCTTGGCTTGGCCTTGCTTTGCGCTTTGCTTTTCTTTGCTTGGCGCTATGCTTTGCTTTGCTTGGCGCTTTGCTTTACTTTGCGCTTTGCTTTGCTTTGCTTGGCGCTTTGCTTTGCGCTTTGCTTTGCTTTGCTTTGCTTGGCGCTTTGCTTTGCTTTGCTTGGCGCTTTGCTTGGCGCTTTGCTTTGCTTTGCGCTTTGCTTTGCTTTGCTTGGCGCTTTGCTTTGCTTTGCGCTTTGCTTTGCTTGGCGCTTTGCTTTGCTTTGCGCTTTGCTTTGCTTTGCTTGGCGCTTTTCTTTGCTTTGCTTTGCTTGGCGCTTTGCTTTGCTTTGCGCTTTGCTTTGCTTTGCTTGGCGCTTTGCTTTGCTTTGCGCTTTGCTTTGCATTGCTTGGCGCTTTGCTTTGCTTTGCGCTTTGCTTTGCTTTGCTTGGCGCTTTGCTTTGTTTTACGCTTTGATTTGCTTTGCTTTGCGCTTTGCTTTGCTTTGCTTTGCGCTTTGCTTTGCTTTGCGCTTTGCTTTGCTTTGCTTGGCGCTTTGCTTTGCTTTGCGCTTTGCTTTGCTTTGCTTGGCGCTTTGCTTTGTTTTGCGCTTTGCTTTGCTTGGCGCTTTGCTTTGCTTTGCACTTTGCTTTGCTTTGCTTGGCGCTTTGCTTTGCGCTTTGCTTTGCTTTGCTTGGCGCTTTGCTTTGCGCTTTGCTTTGCGCTTTGCTTTGCTTTGCTTTGCGCTTTGCTTTGCTTTGCGCTTTGCTTTGCTTTGCTTTGCTTGGCGCTTTGCTTGGCGCTTTGCTTTGCGCTTTGCTTGGCGCTTTGCTTTGCGCTTTGCTTTGCGCTTTGCTTTGCGCTTTGCTTTGCGCTTTGCTTCGCGCTTTGCTTTGCGCTTTGCTTCGCGCTTTGCTTTGCGCTTTGCTTCGCGCTTTGCTTTGCGCTTTGCTTTGCGCTTTGCTTCGCGCTTTGCTTTGCGCTTTGCTTTGCGCTTTGCTTCGCGCTTTGCTTTGCGCTTTGCTTTGCGCTTTGCTTTGCGCTTTGCTTTGCGCTTTGCTTTGCGCTTTGCTTTGCGCTTTGCTTTGCGCTTTGCTTTGCGCTTTGCTTTGCGCTTTGCTTTGCGCTTTGCTTTGCGCTTTGCTTTGCGCTTTGCTTTGCGCTTTGCTTTGCGCTTTGCTTTGCGCTTTGCGCTTTACTTTGCGCTTTGCTTTGCGCTTTGCTTTGCGCTTTGCGCTTTACTTTGCGCTTTGCTTTGCGCTTTGCTTTGCTTTGCGCTTTGCTTTGCTTTGCTTGGCGCTTTGCTTTGCTTTGCGCTTTGCTTTGTTTGGCTTGGCGCTTTGCTTTGCTTTGCTTTGCGCTTTGCTTTGCTTTGCTTGGCGCTTTGCTTTGCTTTGCTTGGCGCTTTGCTTTGCTTTGCGCTTTGCTTTGCTTTGCTTTGCGCTTTGCTTTGCTTTGCGCTTTGCTTTGCTTTGCTTGGCGCTTTGCTTTGCTTTGCTTGGCGCTTTGCTTTGCTTTGCTTGGCGCTTTGCTTTGCTTTGCTTGGCGCTTTGCTTTGCTTTGCTTTGCTTTGCTTCGCTTGGCCTTGCTTTGCTTTGCTTTGCTTCGCTTGGCCTTGCTTTGCTTTGCTTTGCTTTGCTTTGCTTTGCTTTGCTTTGCTTCGCTTTGCTTTGCTTGGCTTGGCCTTGCTTTGCTTTGCTTCGCTTTGCTTTGCTTGGCTTGGCCTTGCTTTGCGCTTTGCTTTTCTTTGCTTGGCGCTATGCTTTGCTTTGCTTGGCGCTTTGCTTTACTTTGCGCTTTGCTTTGCTTTGCTTGGCGCTTTGCTTTGCGCTTTGCTTTGCTTTGCTTTGCTTGGCGCTTTGCTTTGCTTGGCGCTTTGCTTGGCGCTTTGCTTTCCTTTGCGCTTTGCTTTGCTTTGCTTGGCGCTTTGCTTTGCTTTGCGCTTTGCTTTGCTTTGCTTGGCGCTTTGCTTTGCTTTGCGCTTTGCTTTGCTTTGCTTTGCGCTTTGCTTTGCTTTGCTTGGCGCTTTGCTTTGCTTTGCTTTGCTTTGCTTGGCGCTTTGCTTTGCTTTGCGCTTTGCTTTGCTTTGCTTGGCGCTTTGCTTTGCTTTGCGCTTTGCTTTGCATTGCTTGGCGCTTTGCTTTGCTTTGCGCTTTGCTTTGCTTTGCTTGGCGCTTTGCTTTGCGCTTTGCTTTGCTTTGCTTGGCGCTTTGCTTTGCTTTGCTTTGCGCTTTGCTTTGCTTTGCTTGGCGCTTTGCTTTGCTTTACTTGGCGCTTTGCTTTGCTTTGCGCTTTGCTCTGCTTTGCTTGGCGCTTTGCTTTGCGCTTTGCTTTGCTTTGCTTGGCGCTTTGCTTTGCTTTGCTTTGCTTGGCGCTTTGCTTTGCTTTGCTTGGCGCTTTGCTTTGCTTTGCTTGGCGCTTTGCTTTGCTTTGCGCTTTGCTTTGCTTTGCTTGGCGCTTTGCTTTGCTTTGCTTTGCTTAGCGCTTTGCTTTGCTTGGCGCTTTGCTTTGCTTTGCGCTTTGCTTTGCTTTGCGCTTTGCTTTGCTTTGCTTGGCGCTTTGCTTTGCTTGGCGCTTTGCTTTGCTTTGCGCTTTGCTTTGCTTTGCGCTTTGCTTTGCTTGGCGCTTTGCTTTGCTTTGCGCTTTGCTTTGCTTTGCTTGGCGCTTTGCTTTGCTTTGCGCTTTGCTTTGCTTTGCTTTGCTTGGCGCTTTGCTTTGCTTTGCGCTTTGCTTTGCTTTGCTTGGCGCTTTGCTTTGCTTTGCTTGCCGCTTTGCTTTGCTTTGCGCTTTGCTTTGCTTGGCTTGGCGCTTTGCTTTGCTTTGCGCTTTGCTTTGCTTTGCTTGGCGCTTTGCTTTGCTTTGCGCTTTGCTTTGCTTTGCTTGGCGCTTTGCTTTGCTTTGCGCTTTGCTATGCTTTGCTTGGCGCTTTGCTTTGCTTTGCGCTTTGCTTTGCTTTGCGCTTTGCTTTGCTTTGCGCTTTGCTTTGCTTTGCTTATCTTTGCGCTTTGCTTTGCTTTGCGCTTTGCTTTGCTTTGCTTTGCTTTGCTTTACTTTGCGCTTTGCTTTGTTTTGCGCTTTGCTTTGCTTTGCTTTGCTTTGCTATGCTTTGCGCTTTGCTTTGCTTTGCGCTTTGCTTTGCTTTGCGCTTTTCTTTGCTTTGCTTTGCGCTTTGCTTTGCTTTGCGCTTTGCTTTGCTTTGCTTTGCGCTTTGCTTTGCCTTGCTTTGCGCTTTGCTTTGCTTTGCTTCGCTTCGCTAGGCCTTGCTTTGCTTTGCTTCGCTTTGCTTCGCTTGGCCTTGCTTTGCTTTGCTTCGCTTTGCTTCGCTTGGCCTTGCTTTGCTTTGCTTCGCTTTGCTTCGCTTGGCCTTGCTTTGCTTTGCTTCGCTTGGCCTTGCTTTGCTTTGCTTTGCTTTGCTTCGCTTCGCTAGGCCTTGCTTTGCTTTGCTTCGCTTTGCTTCGCTTGGCCTTGCTTTGCTTTGCTTCGCTTTGCTTCGCTTTGCTTCGCTTGGCCTTGCTTTGCTTTGCTTCGCTTTGCTTCGCTTGGCCTTGCTTTGCTTTGCTTCGCTTGGCCTTGCTTTGCTTTGCTTCGCTTTGCTTCGCTTTGCTTCGCTTGGCCTTGCTTTTCTTTGCTTCGCTTGGCCTTGCTTTTCTTTGCTTCGCTTTGCTTCGCTTGGCCTTGCTTTGCTTTGCTTCGCTTGACCTTGCTTTGCTTTGCTTCGCTTTGCTTCGCTTGGCCTTGCTTTGCTTTGCTTCGCTTTGCTTCGCTTGGCCTTGCATTGCTTTGCTTCGCTTGGCCTTGCTTTGCTTTGCTTCGCTTTGCTTTGCTTTGCTTCGCTTTGCTTCGCTTTGCCTTGGTTTGCTTTGCTTCGCTTTGCTTCGCTTGGCCTTGCTTTTCTTTGCTTCGTTTTGCTTCGCTTGGCCTTGCTTTGCTTTGCTTCGCTTGGCCTTGCTTTGCTTTGCTTCGCTTTGCTTCGCTTGGCCTTGGTTTGCTTTGCTTCGCTTTGCTTCGCTTGGCCTTGCATTGCTTTGCTTCGCTTGGCCTTGCTTTCCTTCGCTTTGCTTTGCTTCGCTTGTCCTTGCTTTGCTTTGCTTTGCTTTGCTTCGCTTGGCCTTGCTTTGCTTTGCTTTGCTTTGCTTCGCTTGGCCTTGCTTTGCTTTGCTTTGCTTCGCTTGGCCTTGCTTTGCTTTGCTTTGCTTTGCTTCGCTTGGCCTTGCTTTGCTTTGCTTTGCTTCGCTTGGCCTTGCTTTGCTTTGCTTTGCTTTGCTTTGCTTTGCTTTGCTTTGCTTCGCTTTGCTTTGCTTGGCTTGGCCTTGCTTTGCTTTGCTTCGCTTTGCTTTGCTTGGCTTGGCCTTGCTTTGCGCTTTGCTTTTCTTTGCTTGGCGCTATGCTTTGCTTTGCTTGGCGCTTTGCTTTACTTTGCGCTTTGCTTTGCTTTGCTTGGCGCTTTGCTTTGCGCTTTGCTTTGCGCTTTGCTTTGCTTTGCTTTGCTTGGCGCTTTGCTTTGCTTTGCTTGGCGCTTTGCTTGGCGCTTTGCTTTGCTTTGCGCTTTGCTTTGCTTTGCTTGGCGCTTTGCTTTGCTTTGCGCTTTGCTTTGCTTTGCTTGGCGCTTTGCTTTGCTTTGCGCTTTGCTTTGCTTTGCTTGGCGCTTTGCTTTGCTTTGCTTGGCGCTTTGCTTTGCTTTGCGCTTTGCTTTGCTTTGCTTGGCGCTTTGCTTTGCTTTGCGCTTTGCTTTGCATTGCTTGGCGCTTTGCTTTGCTTTGCGCTTTGCTTTGCTTTGCTTGGCGCTTTGCTTTGTTTTACGCTTTGCTTTGCTTTGCTTTGCTTTGCGCTTTGCTTTGCTTTGCGCTTTGCTTTGCTTTGCTTTGCGCTTTGCTTTGCTTTGCGCTTTGCTTTGCTTTGCTTGGCGCTTTGCTTTGCTTTGCGCTTTGCTTTGCTTTGCTTGGCGCTTTGCTTTGTTTTGCGCTTTGCTTTGCTTGGCGCTTTGCTTTGCTTTGCACTTTGCTTTGCTTTGCTTGGCGCTTTGCTTTGCGCTTTGCTTTGCTTTGCTTGGCGCTTTGCTTTGCGCTTTGCTTTGCGCTTTGCTTTGCTTTGCTTTGCGCTTTGCTTTGCTTTGCGCTTTGCTTTGCTTTGCTTGGCGCTTTGCTTGGCGCTTTGCTTTGCGCTTTGCTTGGCGCTTTGCTTTGCGCTTTGCTTTGCGCTTTGCTTCGCGCTTTGCTTTGCGCTTTGCTTCGCGCTTTGCTTTGCGCTTATCTTCGCGCTTTGCTTTGCGCTTTGCTTTGCGCTTTGCTTCGCGTTTTGCTTTGCGCTTTGCTTTGCGCTTTGCTTCACGCTTTGCTTTGCGCTTTGCTTTGCGCTTTGCTTCGCGCTTTGCTTCGCGCTTTGCTTTGCGCTTTGCTTTGCGCTTTGCTTTGCGCTTTGCTTTGCGCTTTGCTTTGCGCTTTGCTTTGCGCTTTGCTTTGCGCTTTGCTTTGCGCTTTGCTTTGCGCTTTGCTTTGCGCTTTGCTTTGCGCTTTGCTTTGCGCTTTGCTTTGCGCTTTGCTTTGCGCTTTGCTTTGCGCTTTGCTTTGCGCTTTGCGCTTTACTTTGCGCTTTGCTTTGCGCTTTGCTTTGCGCTTTGCGCTTTGCTTTGCGCTTTGCTTTGCGCTTTGCGCTTTACTTTGCGCTTTGCTTTGCGCTTTGCTTTGCTTTGCTTTGCTTTGCTTTGCTTTGCGCTTTGCTTTGCGCTTTGCTTTGCTTTGCTTTGCTTTGCTTTGCGCTTTGCTTTGCGCTTTGCTTTGCTTTGCTTTGCTTTGCGCTTTGCTTTGCTTTGCTTTGCTTTGCTTTGCTTTGCGCTTTGCTTTGCTTTGCTTTGCGCTTTGCTTTGCTTTGCTTTGCTTTGCGCTTTGCTTTGCTTTGCGCTTTGCTTTGCTTTGCTTTGCTTTGCGCTTTGCTTTGCTTTGCGCTTTGCTTTGCTTTGCTTTGCTTTGCGCTTTGCTTTGCTTTGCTTTGCTTTGCGCTTTGCTTTGCTTTGCGCTTTGCTTTGCTTTGCGCTTTGCTTTGCTTTGCGCTTTGCTTTGCTTTGCTTTGCGCTTTGCTTTGCGCTTTGCTTTGCTTTGCGCTTTGCTTTGCTTTGCGCTTTGCTTTGCTTTGCTTTGCGCTTTGCTTTGCTTTGCGCTTTGCTTTGCTTTGCGCTTTGCTTTGCTTTGCGCTTTGCTTTGCTTTGCGCTTTGCTTTGCTTTGCGCTTTGCTTTGCGCTTTGCTTTGCTTTGCGCTTTGCTTTGCTTTGCGCTTTGCTTTGCTTTGCTTTGCGCTTTGCTTTGCTTTGCTTTGCGCTTTGCTTTGCTTTGCTTTGCGCTTTGCTTTGCTTTGCTTTGCGCTTTGCTTTGCTTTGCTTTGCGCTTTGCTTTGCTTTGCGCTTTGCTTTGCTTTGCGCTTTGCTTTGCTTTGCGCTTTGCTTTGCTTTGCGCTTTGCTTTGCTTTGCGCTTTGCTTTGCTTTGCGCTTTGCTTTGCTTTGCGCTTTGCTTTGCTTTGCTTTGCGCTTTGCTTTGCTTTGCGCTTTGCTTTGCTTTGCGCTTTGCTTTGCTTTGCGCTTTGCTTTGCTTTGCGCTTTGCTTTGCTTTGCGCTTTGCTTTGCTTTGCGCTTTGCTTTGCTTTGCGCTTTGCTTTGCTTTGCGCTTTGCTTTGCTTTGCGCTTTGCTTTGCTTTGCGCTTTGCTTTGCTTTGCGCTTTGCTTTGCTTTGCGCTTTGCTTTGCTTTGCGCTTTGCTTTGCTTTGCGCTTTGCTTTGCTTTGCGCTTTGCTTTGCTTTGCGCTTTGCTTTGCTTTGCGCTTTGCTTTGCTTTGCGCTTTGCTTTGCTTTGCGCTTTGCTTTGCTTTGCGCTTTGCTTTGCTTTGCGCTTTGCTTTGCTTGGCGCTTTGCTTTGCTTTGCGCATTGCTTTGCTTTGCTTTGCGCATTGCTTTGCGCATTGCTTTGCTTTGCTTGGCGCTTTGCTTTGCTTTGCGCTTTGCTTTGCTTTGCTTGGCGCTTTGCTTTGCTTTGCGCTTTGCTTTGCTTTGCTTGGCGCTTTGCTTTGCTTTGCGCTTTGCTTTGCTTTGCTTGGCGCTTTGCTTTGCGCTTTGCTTTGCTTTGCTTTGCGCTTTGCTTTGCTTTGCTTGGCGCTTTGCTTTGCTCTTCGCTTGGCGCTTTGCTTGGCGCTTTGCTTTGCGCTTTGCTTTGCTTTGCTTGGCGCTTTGCTTTGCTTTGCGCTTTGCTTTGCTTTGCTTGGCGCTTTGCTTTGCTTTGCGCGGCGCTTTGCTATGCGCTTTGCTTTGCTTTGCTTAGCGCTCTGCTTTGCTTTGCGCTTTGCTTTGCTTGGCGCTTTGCTTTGCTTTGCGCTTTGCTTTGCTTTGCTTGGCGCTTTGCTTTGCTTTGCGCTTTGCTTTGCTTGGCTTGGCGCTTTGCTTTGCTTTGCGCTTTGCTTTGCTTTGCTTGGCGCTTTGCTTTGCTTTGCTTGGCGCTTTGCTTTGCTTTGCTTGGCGCTTTGCTTTGCTTTGCGCTTTGCTTTGCTTTGCTTTGCGCTTTGCTTTGCTTTGCTTTGCGCTTTGCTTTGCTTTGCGCTTTGCTTTGCTTTGCTTGGCGCTTTGCTTTGCTTTGCTTGGCGCTTTGCTTTGCTTTGCTTGGCGCTTTGCTTTGCTTTGCTTGGCGCTTTGCTTTGCTTTGCTTTGCTTTGCTTCGCTTGGCCTTGCTTTGCTTTGCTTTGCTTCGCTTGGCATTGCTTTGCTTTGCTTTGCTTTGCTTTGCTTTGCTTTGCTTTGCTTTGCTTCGCTTTGCTTTGCTTGGCTTGGCCTTGCTTTGCTTTGCTTCGCTTTGCTTTGCTTGGCTTGGCCTTGCTTTGCGCTTTGCTTTTCTTTGCTTGGCGCTATGCTTTGCTTTGCTTGGCGCTTTGCTTTACTTTGCGCTTTGCTTTGCTTTGCTTGGCGCTTTGCTTTGCGCTTTGCTTTGCTTTGCTTGGCGCTTTGCTTTGCTTTGCTTGGCGCTTTGCTTGGCGCTTTGCTTTCCTTTGCGCTTTGCTTTGCTTTGCTTGGCGCTTTGCTTTGCTTTGCGCTTTGCTTTGCTTTGCTTGGCGCTTTGCTTTGCTTTGCGCTTTGCTTGGCGCTTTGCTTTGCTTTGCGCTTTGCTTTGCTTTGCTTGGCGCTTTGCTTTGCTTTGCTTTGCTTTGCTTTGCTTGGCGCTTTGCTTTGCTTTGCGCTTTGCTTTGCTTTGCTTGGCGCTTTGCTTGGCGCTTTGCTTTGCTTGGCGCTTTGCTTTGCTTTGCGCTTTGCTTTGCTTTGCGCTTTGCTTTGCTTGGCGCTTTGCTTTGCTTTGCGCTTTGCTTTGCTTTGCTTGGCGCTTTGCTTTGCTTTGCGCTTTGCTTTGCTTTGCTTTGCTTGGCGCTTTGCTTTGCTTTGCGCTTTGCTTTGCTTTGCTTGGCGCTTTGCTTTGCTTTGCGCTTTGCTTTGCTTTGCGCTTTGCTTTGCTTTGCGCTTTGCTTTGCTTTGCGCTTTGCTTTGCTTTGCGCTTTGCTTTGCTTTGCGCTTTGCTTTGCTTTGCGCTTTGCTTTGCTTTGCGCTTTGCTTTGCTTTGCGCTTTGCTTTGCTTTGCGCTTTGCTTTGCTTTGCGCTTTGCTTTGCTTTGCGCTTTGCTTTGCTTTGCGCTTTGCTTTGCTTTGCGCTTTGCTTTGCTTTGCGCTTTGCTTTGCTTTGCGCTTTGCTTTGCTTTGCGCTTTGCTTTGCTTTGCGCTTTGCTTTGCTTTGCGCTTTGCTTTGCTTTGCGCTTTGCTTTGCTTTGCGCTTTGCTTTGCTTTGCGCTTTGCTTTGCTTTGCGCTTTGCTTTGCTTTGCGCTTTGCTTTGCTTTGCGCTTTGCTTTGCTTTGCGCTTTGCTTTGCTTTGCGCTTTGCTTTGCTTTGCGCTTTGCGCTTTGCTTTGCTTTGCGCTTTGCTTTGCTTTGCGCTTTGCTTTGCGCTTTGCTTTGCGCTTTGCTTTGCTTTGCGCTTTGCTTTGCTTTGCGCTTTGCTTTGCTTTGCGCTTTGCTTTGCTTTGCGCTTTGCTTTGCTTTGCGCTTTGCTTTGCTTTGCGCTTTGCTTTGCTTTGCGCTTTGCTTTGCTTTGCGCTTTGCTTTGCTTTGCGCTTTGCTTTGCTTTGCGCTTTGCTTTGCTTTGCGCTTTGCTTTGCTTTGCGCTTTGCTTTGCTTTGCGCTTTGCGCTTTGCGCTTTGCTTTGCTTGGCGCTTTGCTTTGCTTTGCGATTTGCTTTGCGCTTTGCTTTGCTTTGCTTTGCTTGGCGCTTTGCTTTGCTTTGCGCTTTGCTTTGCTTTGCGCTTTGCTTTGCTTTGCGCTTTGCTTTGATTTGCTTGGCGCTTTGCTTTGCTTTGCGCTTTGCTTTGCTTTGCTTGGCGCTTTGCTTTGCTTTGAGCTTTGCTTTGCTTTGCTTGGCGCTTTGCTTTGTTTTGCGCTTTGCTTTGCTTTGCTTGGCGCTTTGCTTTGCGCTTTGCTTTGCTTTGCTTGGCGCTTTGCTTTGCTTTGCGCATTGCTTTGCTTTGCTTGGCGCTTTGCTTTGCTTTGCGCTTTGCTTTGCTTTGCTTGGCGCTTTGCTTTGCTTTGCGCTTTGCTTTGCTTTGCTTGGCGCTTTGCTTTGCGCTTTGCTTTGCTTTGCTTGGCGCTTTGCTTTGCTTTGCTTTGCGCTTTGCTTTGCTTTGCTTGGCGCTTTGCTTTGCTTTACTTGGCGCTTTGCTTTGCTTTGCGCTTTGCTTTGCTTTGCTTGGCGCTTTGCTTTGCGCTTTGCTTTGCTTTGCTTGGCGCTTTGCTTTGCTTTGCTTTGCTTGGCGCTTTGCTTTGCTTTGCTTGGCGCTTTGCTTTGCTTTGCGCTTTGCTTTGCTTTGCTTGGCGCTTTGCTTTCCTTTGCTTAGCGCTTTGCTTTGCTTGGCGCTTTGCTTTGCTTTGCGCTTTGCTTTGCTTTGCGCTTTGCTTTGCTTTGCTTGGCGCTTTGCTTTGCTTGGCGCTTTGCTTTGCTTTGCGCTTTGCTTTGCTTTGCGCTTTGCTTTGCTTGGCGCTTTGCTTTGCTTTGCGCTTTGCTTTGCTTTGCTTGGCGCTTTGCTTTGCTTTGCGCTTTGCTTTGCTTTGCTTTGCTTGGCGCTTTGCTTTGCTTTGCGCTTTGCTTTGCTTTGCTTGGCGCTTTGCTTTGATTTGCGCTTTGCTTTGCTTTGCTTGACGCTTTGCTTTGCTTTGCGCTTTGCTTTGCTTGGCTTGGCGCTTTGCTTTGTTTGCGCTTTGCTTTGCTTTGCTTTGCGCTTTGCTTTGTTTTGCGCTTTGCTTTGAGTTGCTTTGCTTTGCTATGTTTTGCGCTTTGCTTTGCTTTGCGCTTTTCTTTGCTTTGCTTTGCGCTTTGCTTTGCTTTGCGCTTTGCTTTGCTTTGCTTTGCGCTTTGCTTTGCCTTGCTTTGCGCTTTGCTTTGCTTTGCTTCGCTTCGCTAGGCCTTGCTTTGCTTTGCTTCGCTTTGCTTCGCTTGGCCTTGCTTTGCTTTGCTTCGCTTTGCTTCGCTTGGCCTTGCTTTGCTTTGCTTCGCTTTGCTTCGCTTGGCCTTGCTTTGCTTTGCTTCGCTTGGCCTTGCTTTGCTTTGCTTTGCTTTGCTTCGCTTCGCTAGGCCTTGCTTTGCTTTGCTTCGCTTTGCTTCGCTTGGCCTTGCTTTGCTTTGCTTCGCTTTTCTTCGCTTGGCCTTGCTTTGCTTTGCTTCGCTTGGCCTTGCTTTGCTTTGCTTCGCTTGGCCTTGCTTTGCTTTGCTTCGCTTTGCTTCGCTTTGCTTCGCTTGGCCTTGCTTTTCTTTGCTTCGCTTGGCCTTGCTTTTCTTTGCTTCGCTTTGCTTCGCTTGGCCTTGCTTTGCTTTGCTTCGCTTTGCTTCGCTTGACCTTGCTTTGCTTTGCTTCGCTTTGCTTCGCTTGGCCTTGCTTTGCTTTGCTTCGCTTTGCTTCGCTTGGCCTTGCATTGCTTTGCTTCGCTTGGCCTTGCTTTGCTTTGCTTCGCTTTGCTTTGCTTTGCTTCGCTTTGCTTCGCTTTGCCTTGCTTTGCTTTGCTTCGCTTTGCTTCGCTTGGCCTTGCTTTTCTTTGCTTCGTTTTGCTTCGCTTGGCCTTGCTTTGCTTTGCTTCGCTTGGCCTTGCTTTGCTTTGCTTCGCTTTGCTTCGCTTTGCTTCGCTTGGCCTTGGTTTGCTTTGCTTCGCTTTGCTTCGCTTGGCCTTGCATTGCTTTGCTTCGCTTGGCCTTGCTTTCCTTCGCTTTGCTTTGCTTCGCTTGTCCTTGCTTTGCTTTGCTTTGCTTTGCTTCGCTTGGCCTTGCTTTGCTTTGCTTTGCTTTGCTTCGCTTGGCCTTGCTTTGCTTTGCTTTGCTTCGCTTGGCCTTGCTTTGCTTTGCTTTGCTTTGCTTCGCTTGGCCTTGGTTTGCTTTGCTTTGCTTCGCTTGGCCTTGCTTTGCTTTGCTTTGCTTTGCTTTGCTTTGCTTTGCTTTGCTTTGCTTCGCTTTGCTTTGCTTGGCTTGGCCTTGCTTTGCTTTGCTTCGCTTTGCTTTGCTTGGCTTGGCCTTGCTTTGCGCTTTGCTTTTCTTTGCTTGGCGCTATGCTTTGCTTTGCTTGGCGCTTTGCTTTACTTTGCGCTTTGCTTTGCTTTGCTTGGCGCTTTGCTTTGCGCTTTGCTTTGCTTTGCTTTGCTTGGCGCTTTGCTTTGCTTTGCTTGGCGCTTTGCTTGGCGCTTTGCTTTGCTTTGCGCTTTGCTTTGCTTTGCTTGGCGCTTTGCTTTGCTTTGCGCTTTGCTTTGCTTTGCTTGGCGCTTTGCTTTGCTTTGCGCTTTGCTTTGCTTTGCGCTTTGCTTTGCTTTGCTTGGCGCTTTGCTTTGCTTTGCTTTGCTTGGCGCTTTGCTTTGCTTTGCTTGGCGCTTTGCTTTGCTTTGCGCTTTGCTTTGCATTGCTTGGCGCTTTGCTTTGCTTTGCGCTTTGCTTTGCTTTGCTTGGCGCTTTGCTTTGTTTTACGCTTTGCTTTGCTTTGCTTTGCGCTTTGCTTTGCTTTGCGCTATGCTTTGCTTTGCTTTGCGCTTTGCTTTGCTTTGCGCTTTGCTTTGCTTTGCTTGGCGCTTTGCTTTGCTTTGCGCTTTGCTTTGCGCTTTGCTTTGCTTTGCTTGGCGCTTTGCTTTGTTTTGCGCTTTGCTTTGCTTGGCGCTTTGCTTTGCTTTGCACTTTGCTTTGCTTTGCTTGGCGCTTTGCTTTGCGCTTTGCTTTGCTTTGCTTGGCGCTTTGCTTTGCGCTTTGCTTTGCGCTTTGCTTTGCTTTGCTTTGCGCTTTGCTTTGCTTTGCTTTGCGCTTTGCTTTGCTTTGCTTTGCGCTTTGCTTTGCTTTGCGCTTTGCTTTGCTTTGCGCTTTGCTTTGCTTTGCTTGGCGCTTTGCTTGGCGCTTTGCTTTGCTTTGCTTGGCGCTTTGCTTTGCTTTGCTTTGCGCTTTGCTTTGCGCTTTGCTTTGCGCTTTGCTTTGCGCTTTACTTCGCGCTTTGCTTTGCGCTTTGCTTTGCGCTTTGCGCTTTGCGCTTTGCTTTGCGCTTTGCTTTGCGCTTTGCTTTGCGCTTTGCGCTTTGCTTTGCGCTTTGCTTTGCGCTTAGCTTTCCGCTTTGCGCTTTGCTTTGCGCTTTGCTTTGCTTTGCTTTGCTTGGCGCTTTGCTTTGCTTTGCTTGGCGCTTTGCTTTGCTTTGCGCTTTGCTTTGCTTAGCGCTTTGCTTTGCTTTGCGCTTTGCTTTGCTTTGCTTGGCGCTTTGCTTGGCGCTTTGCTTTGCTTTGCTTGGCGCTTTGCTTTGCTTTGCGATTTGCTTTGCGCTTTGCTTTGCTTTGCTTTGCTTGGCGCTTTGCTTTGCTTTGCGCTTTGCTTTGCTTTGCGCTTTGCTTTGCTTTGCGCTTTGCTTTGATTTGCTTGGCGCTTTGCTTTGCTTTGCGCTTTGCTTTGCTTTGCTTGGCGCTTTGCTTTGCTTTGCGCTTTGCTTTGCTTTGCGCTTTGCTTTGCTTTGCGCTTTGCTTTGCTTTGCGCTTTGCTTTGCTTTGCGCTTTGCTTTGCTTTGCGCTTTGCTTTGCTTTGCGCTTTGCTTTGCTTTGCGCTTTGCGCTTTGCTTTGCGCTTTGCTTTGCTTTGCGCTTTGCTTTGCTTTGCGCTTTGCTTTGCGCTTTGCTTTGCGCTTTGCTTTGCTTTGCGCTTTGCTTTGCTTTGCGCTTTGCTTTGCTTTGCGCTTTGCTTTGCTTTGCGCTTTGCTTTGCTTTGCGCTTTGCTTTGCTTTGCGCTTTGCTTTGCTTTGCGCTTTGCTTTGCTTTGCGCTTTGCTTTGCTTTGCGCTTTGCTTTGCTTTGCGCTTTGCTTTGCTTTGCGCTTTGCTTTGCTTTGCGCTTTGCTTTGCTTTGCGCTTTGCGCTTTGCGCTTTGCTTTGCTTGGCGCTTTGCTTTGCTTTGCGATTTGCTTTGCGCTTTGCTTTGCTTTGCTTTGCTTGGCGCTTTGCTTTGCTTTGCGCTTTGCTTTGCTTTGCGCTTTGCTTTGCTTTGCGCTTTGCTTTGATTTGCTTGGCGCTTTGCTTTGCTTTGCGCTTTGCTTTGCTTTGCTTGGCGCTTTGCTTTGCTTTGAGCTTTGCTTTGCTTTGCTTGGCGCTTTGCTTTGTTTTGCGCTTTGCTTTGCTTTGCTTGGCGCTTTGCTTTGCGCTTTGCTTTGCTTTGCTTGGCGCTTTGCTTTGCTTTGCGCATTGCTTTGCTTTGCTTGGCGCTTTGCTTTGCTTTGCGCTTTGCTTTGCTTTGCTTGGCGCTTTGCTTTGCTTTGCGCTTTGCTTTGCTTTGCTTGGCGCTTTGCTTTGCGCTTTGCTTTGCTTTGCTTGGCGCTTTGCTTTGCTTTGCTTTGCGCTTTGCTTTGCTTTGCTTGGCGCTTTGCTTTGCTTTACTTGGCGCTTTGCTTTGCTTTGCGCTTTGCTTTGCTTTGCTTGGCGCTTTGCTTTGCGCTTTGCTTTGCTTTGCTTGGCGCTTTGCTTTGCTTTGCTTTGCTTGGCGCTTTGCTTTGCTTTGCTTGGCGCTTTGCTTTGCTTTGCGCTTTGCTTTGCTTTGCTTGGCGCTTTGCTTTCCTTTGCTTAGCGCTTTGCTTTGCTTGGCGCTTTGCTTTGCTTTGCGCTTTGCTTTGCTTTGCGCTTTGCTTTGCTTTGCTTGGCGCTTTGCTTTGCTTGGCGCTTTGCTTTGCTTTGCGCTTTGCTTTGCTTTGCGCTTTGCTTTGCTTGGCGCTTTGCTTTGCTTTGCGCTTTGCTTTGCTTTGCTTGGCGCTTTGCTTTGCTTTGCGCTTTGCTTTGCTTTGCTTTGCTTGGCGCTTTGCTTTGCTTTGCGCTTTGCTTTGCTTTGCTTGGCGCTTTGCTTTGATTTGCGCTTTGCTTTGCTTTGCTTGACGCTTTGCTTTGCTTTGCGCTTTGCTTTGCTTGGCTTGGCGCTTTGCTTTGTTTGCGCTTTGCTTTGCTTTGCTTTGCGCTTTGCTTTGTTTTGCGCTTTGCTTTGAGTTGCTTTGCTTTGCTATGCTTTGCGCTTTGCTTTGCTTTGCGCTTTTCTTTGCTTTGCTTTGCGCTTTGCTTTGCTTTGCGCTTTGCTTTGCTTTGCTTTGCGCTTTGCTTTGCCTTGCTTTGCGCTTTGCTTTGCTTTG